>JASANB010004305.1:0-65445 GCA_030248155.1 Sabatieria punctata | reverse complement strand
CCGGTTGAGAAAACAACGGCAATAAGAAATACAACGAGAGAGAGAGAACAGTAGTTAGTTACCGAGTGAGGACACTGGTTCCAATCAACATTTGCATGCAGCGTTCCTTGAACCGGTCGGCACTGCGTTCGTACAGCTGACGCATCACCTCCAGCACACTGTCGGTTCGGAGCAGTTTGTGGGCCATCTCGCAACACAACAGCAGCCCTTCTTCGTGCACGCGCAACGCAGACACGTAGCCCGGCCAAATCTCCATGCTACAAGCGCATCCAATCAACTGATTCTATATGTCTGTGAGCAGTGAAAGACTACATCGGTACTACAGACATTTGCAGCGACGAGAGTGAAAGTTTGCTTTTTGAAGGTAAATGTAAAAAATAGAACTTTTGGACACCAAAACACCACTTTGACATACTGTCTTAAGACACCTGGTTAGCAGCGGTTACGCCTGTGTGTGTTGTATCTGCACTGCGCACGTACCTGTGCTTTCGAATCACTGCAGACTGGTCCGGGTTGAAGAAGTAGCGGCCGAACTGCTTGAAGTCCAACTCCTGGAATGCCCTAAAACAGAAATCCAGTCAGTAACACAAAACGTAAGCAATCTAGCAAAGTACCGTCGCACGCAGAGATTGAAGAGAGTGAGCGACTGCGGACTGTACGGAGGCAACTCGTTGGTCTTCTTCAATGCCCACGTCACTCTCTGGCCTGTGTTCGGATGCGGCGACTCCAACCGACGATCGGGGAAGTCGAACGGCAGAAAGAGGATGTTCTGTCGAAGATCAGTCGACCGCCCAGTGTCTGCTCGTGAGCACGCAGCATCTTTGTTCGGTACTAAACAATTGTTACGCAGGTAAGTACAATACAATGTAACCAGTCCGACTATTCTACGCACTACCTGCACCGCTACGGCTGTTTTTGCCAATAAAACAATTGGTACGATTTACCTAGCCTCGGCTTGTACATACGTACGCTCACAGTTCTGCTCGAACTAACAAACAAACAATTAGAAAGACTCACCACTTTTGAGTCAACGGGCGGAGAAAAGTCCACGTGATACTGGTAGAGCAGCCAGTCGGAGTTGCAGTCGACGGCCAAGTAGTTGGCCACGCAGACCACTTGCTCGCCCTTCTCCTAAACCACTCAGTCACCGACCAACAACCAAACCAGCTCTCACCTTGCCGTCTCCGCGATGTGACTGGGTCGGGTGCGCAGGAACGACTGCACCATGTCCATGTCATCGCGCCGGCCACCGCGTCTCTCTCCACTGCCCATCGTCAGAGACTGCACTCCCTCCTCCAGACCCTCCACCGCCTGCAAGCAACACATCTCATCACGGCTTTTGAAGTGCAGACCACTCCGTCCAACTTACCTTAGCGCTTCCGCCCCGATCGGACCCATCTGTTGAAACGAGGCGTCCAAAAAATATCAACCACCGAAGCAGCACTAGACAAATCGACCGGACGCAACACAGCCACAAACACACAAACGGTAAAACCGTTGACGCCAAATAAACACAGGGTTGGGCAAGAACTCGTGTCTGGCTCTGATTGGTCCAAGTGGCTGGGCGATAATACGCAGCGTCACTGGTGTTCAATACTCCAAACAAACAAATTACAAATGCAACTTACGCACTTTGTGCTAAAGCAAGAAATCAATAGTTAGCAGTGGATTACAGTATGAATAAAAGGAGGGTGCCAGGAAAATCAGCGAATGTCCTACTATAAATTGTGTTCTTTCCATTGAAGCTGTAGTTAAATGTCGATAAGGCAACATGTACATCAAATTAAATCAATCCTAGACTAGTACAATCGATTATAAACATCAGCTGAAAGCAATATCTAACTAAATTTCATGACCACAGCACCACTCTGTACAGGAGGCATAATAAACTCTGCAACAATATGGAAACATGCATACGAAGCAACAGAGACAAATGATACCCTCCCCCCCCCCCCCCCCCCCGTCATAGAGTGCGAACAATACCTGAAAAACCCAATACTACCCAGTACCAATACCTGAAACCCCCAATACCCCAATACCCAATACTTGCGTCACTTAGCCAAAAAGCATTTCAGTGAACAGGTACATTCCAGTGCTGTACACAGGATTTCTTTTGCAGGGATTACAATTTCGAGAGGCCTGGTTGGGCCATTGTCCAACCAGGGCGAGAAAATTTTGAAAAATTAGCCTTTAAGGAAGCATTCATAAGCCGTTCTGGAGCGTAAAATAAGCAGAAATTAACTGTTTTAGCCCGTACAAAATCTACCGTATTACAGTGTTTGTTATTTTACATATTTTATACAGTGATTTTTTCTTCGTACTTCACCGGAAAGAGGTGTACCAGACCCGCAGCCCCTGGGTACAGTACTAATACATTGTATATTCAGTTTCACTAAAATACAAATTTCAATTGAATCACAAACGTTTATCTTCGGTAAGAACAGAGAAATTGCACTAATTACTATTAGTGTACTACTTGGAAAAGCGGACAGTATATATCATTATTAACATTTAGTTTATTAACGCAAAAACGGCTTTCTGCACTTAATCATCGGTCAATCTTTTCGATTTTTTCAGGTCAGTTTTTTCATGTCAACTGCGAACTTTTTTTTCGATTTTTAAGGGTCCTAATTAGTAGTGGGCATTGGGGCACAAAAAACCAATACCCAATACCAATACCTGGAAAACACCCCAATACACCCAATACCAGTTCGCACTTTACTTGTCCAACTTCAAACTGAGTCAATTCAAGGCAGCCTCTCTTTCAATTTTGCCATACAGTAGCTTTCCAACAGAATACAGTGCGAATCGTTACAGGAGCACAGCCAGTCTCTTTTTGCCCCTCCAACTGCTCACAGTAGTTACTCAATCTACAGGAGGTGCTCTCGTAGCACAGCCTGGTCGTCCAGCTGGCTTGAAGATGAAATCATTAGAGGAACACCGAATTGTGCGAGACTTACTTATGGTTTTTAAGATGATCAATGGCCTGGTGGATTTGCCGATGAAAGACTTTTTACCTGGTAACCAACCAGGGGCACTAGGAGGGGGCATAACTTAGAGATAAGATATACGTTATGCACACTCGTCTAGAACTGCGCAAAAACTTCTTCGTGAATCGAGTTGTTCCAATTTGAAACAACTTACCCAGAGACGTTGTAAATGCCTCATCACTCCAAAACTTTCGTACTGAACTGGCCGCAGTCGATCTATCAAGTTTTTTTGAGGGGAGGACCCTTCAGCCCGTCGACCGGCTCGGCCCAGCCCTCTTGTCATCTAAGTGGCATGCTACGGTACATTGTATGCTGGTGATTCTAACAGTTCATTCTTTGCCAATACCAAATACTTGCATAGCCAGGCAAAAAATTACATTTCAGTGAAAGTGAACAGGTAGCTTTCAGTGGTGTACGCAGGATTTTTTGCATTGGAATTAAGATTTTGAAGAGGCCAGGGGGCGATTTCATAAAACGTTCATATTTATGATTTTATGAATTATGAGAATATGAGCTCATAGTATGATGAGTCCTCATAAAGTCGGTTTCACAAAGTTTTGCGCGCACTCATATTTATGATTCCGATTTTATGAGTGATTTTATGAGTCGCAAAAAGAAGAATAAATAAAAAAGAACAGAAAATTGAGTTTGGCCTTGAATTCGTGTGGAAAACTCTGGTAGCATCTTAGAAAAAATGTCTGGTCGTAAAAGAACGCAGAGAAAACCGTTGTATTGGACGAAAATTTCGACTCAAAGCATCGAGAGGGAAGGAAAAGCTTTTGGCAGAGGTCAACAAGCTTGTCCTGCAAATAAATACCTCGACTCCGCTTTGGTAGAAGTAGAAGGACTGGGCCAAGAAGACACTGATCCGCAAGCCCAAAACACTGCCTCTAACGAGCATGATTACATCGAACAAACATCCTGTGATCAGGAAATAGACCCTGTTAGAGGCCTCCCCTACTATCCGACCAGCCATGCCGTTGCCGAACGTCATCAGGTACCTAATATCTTTTAATTTTTTGCTTGTAAAATTTGTTTTCTTTATCCTTATTGGTTTTCGGTAACCCTGCCCCAGCAAAATTGCCCGTATATGCCAGGGGTTCTAGCCTGAAAACTTTTTAGCGATAGATAATGAAAACTTTTCCCAGAATGCGATATAAAACCTGAAACTAAACACGTTTGAAGGCAGTGTTTTTCACTATTCTGCAGTCGTATGTAGTGTACGCAGGGGTTGCTTTGTGAGTTGGGTACACTTCCGATTTCGATGGAGGTGTTGTAATAACAAGACGGTTCTTCAAAATGAGTGTATAAAACTTTAGATAGTTTGATCATTTTGAAGATCCTCTCAGTTTTAGAGGCAGAGACAGATTTTTTTTAGAAATTTTTTACAAAATTAGACCGGCAGCAGAGAAAACGTCAGTAAACTTTTATTTGAAGAAAGTGGGTGTGCAATTCTTTCAGATGCAGTTTTCTCTTTCAAACAGGTCTTGCTGACAGTAAGCTCTTCAGATAATTCTTTCAGAAGATTTTCCCTTCCAATCCAAAGAATTCCTGACATGATTTAGGCAAATCTTTCAAAAAGCAGTTTTCGCTTCCAAAAAATTCTGGCACTATTTAGGCAAACCTTTCAAAAAGCAGTTTTCGCTTCCAAATAATTCTGGCAGTATTTAGGCCAATCTTTCAAAAAGCAGTTTTTCGCTTCCAAATAATTCTGGCACTCTTTAGGCAAATCTCTCAAAAAGTAGCTTTCGCTTCCAAAGAATTGTGACACGATTTAGGCAATACTTACAAAAAGCAGCTTTCGCTTCCAAAGAATTCTGGCACTCTTTAGGCAAATCTTTCAAAAAGCAGCTTGCGCTTCCAAAGAACTCAGACACGAGTTAGGCAAATCTTTCAAAAAGCAGCTTTCGTTTCCAAAGAATTCTGACACGATTTAGGCAAATCTTTCAAAGCAGATTTCCTTTCCAAGTAATTCTGGCCCTGTGTAGGCAAATCTTTCAAAAAGCAGTTTTCGCTTCCAAAAAATTCTGGCACTATTTAGGCAAATCTTTCAAAAAGCAGTTTTCGCTTCCAAAAAATTCTGGCACTATTTAGGCAAATCTTTCAAAAAGCAGTTTTCGCTTCCAAATAATTCTGGCACTATTTAGGCAAATCTTTCAAAAAGCAGCTATCGCTTCCGAAGAAATCTGGCAACTTTAGGCAAATCATTCAAAAAGCAGCTTTCGCTTCCAAAGAATTCTGGCACTCTTTAGGCAATTCTTTCAAAAAGCAGCTTTCGCTTCCAAATAATTCTGTCACTCTTTAGGCAAATCTTTCAAAAAGTAGCTTTCGCTTCCAAAGAATTGTGACACGATTTAGGCAAATCTTTCAAAAAGCAGCTTTCGCTTCCAAAGAATTCTGGCACTCTTTAGGCAAATCTTTCAAAAAGCAGCTTTCGCTTCCAAAGAATTCTGACACGATTTAGGCAAATCTTTCAAAGCAGATTTCCTTTCCAAATAATTCTGGCACTGTTTAGGCAAATCTTTCAAAAAGCAGTTTTCGCTTCCAAAAAATTCTGGCACTATTTAGGCAAATCTTTCAAAAAGCAGTTTTCGCTTCCAAAGAATTCTGGCACTCTTTAGGCAATTCTTTCAAAAAGCAGCTTTCGCTTCCAAATAATTCTGTCACTCTTTAGGCAAATCTTTCAAAAAGTAGGTTTCGCTTCCAAAGAATTGTGACACGATTTAGGCAAATCTTTCAAAAAGCAGCTTTCGCTTCCAAAGAATTCTGGCACTCTTTAGGCAAATCTTTCAAAAAGCAGCTTTCGCTTCCAAAGAATTCTGACACGATTTAGGCAAATCTTTCAAAGCAGATTTCCTTTCCAAATAATTCTGGCACTGTTTAGGCAAATCTTTCAAAAAACAGTTTTCGCTTCCAAAAAATCCTGGCATTATTTAGGCAAATCTTTCAAAAAGCAGTTTTCGCTTCCAAAAAATTCTGGCACTATTTAAGCAAATCTTTCAAAAAGCAGTTTTCGCTTCCAAATAATTCTGGCACTCTTTAGGCAAATCTTTCAAAAAGCAGCTTTCGCTTCCAAAGAATTCTGGCACTCTTTAGGCAAATCTTTCAAAAAGCAGTTTTCGCTTCCGAAGAATGCTGACACTCTTTAGACAAATCTTTCAAAAAGCAGCTTTCGCTTCCAAATAATTCTGGTACTGTTTAGGCAAATCTTTCAAAAAGTAGCTTTCGCTTCCAAAGAATTCTGGCACATTTTAGGCAAATCGTTCAAAACGCAGCTTTCGCTTCCAAAGAATTCTGGCACTCTTTAGGCAAATCTTTCAAAAAATGTAGTTTTCGCTTCCAAAGAATTCTGGCACTCTTTAGGCAAATCTTTCAAAAAGCAGTTTTCGCTTCCAAATAATTCTGGCACTATTTAGGCAAATCTTTCAAAAAGTAGCTGTCGCTTCCCCGATCCGATACCGTACCGGAAAAATTGAATAATTCTAACTCCTTAAGATTCAGTAAATTCTAACCGTGTACGTCTAAATTGGTAGTCCATGATAGATGCGCACGGACCGTGTTGGCCCGCCCCGGCAGGTAGGCAAATTGTTTGTGGTACGGAACAGAACAGGCACGCATTTTACAAGTCAAATACTGTAGTTGGGTCTGACTGAAGGCGCTCTTTCAGAGCATGAGAATGAAAACCCTATATTCTGTCCCTGTTTAAATAGAAGATACCAGTCAGTGCACAATTTCTACATTGGTCAAAGATGTTTGGCATGTTTCAGACGCAGCAGTGTTGCAGAAGGTGGTGGTAAGCAATGAGGCAGCTCGTCTCATTCGTCCCAGCAGTCAGGACGCCCACAGCACGCAGCTATCAGCGTTGTCCAGACCAGCCAGTGCAGAGCAGTCTCGGACTGTTGTCAGTGGCGGCAGCAGCCGCCTCCATCAACTCCAACATGCGACACACCACAGACAACTTGCCCAGAGCTCAGACTATGGAAGCGGCAGCTCGACAGCAGGTCGTTCGTCCGATCACCGTGGGTAGCCACCAGCCCGCACAGTGGTTCAACAAGCCAGACCAGTTGCGAGCTCCGTTGCCGATTGACTGGCACGTCCAGGCATGCAGCCCCCCGTCCGATGGCCAACCAGTTCAACGGACCAGCAGTAGCTGCAGCCGCCACTGCAGTCGGTCAGACAGCGCCGAGGCGCGAGTCCGAGTTCAGTGCGGTGCGCTCTATTCAGGAACTGACCACTCTGCCTCACGACGATGAGTTCCACCATGCACTGAACTTTACTTGTTCTGGCATTTGACTTGACCGGCCGGCTTTACTTAAAACTTTGTTAATATGAACGTGTACGTACACTACAGATAGATAATTGACACACCAAGGCATATAAGGCAATCACCGTGGCCGAACGAACCTCGCATTGTGTCACACTAGCCGGCCGTATGGGAAGCGAACGGTGCTAGGTTCGACTTCCAGCTACGGCACTGTACAGGCCCAATTTATTCACCTTTCATGCAGTTGATCAACACACGACAAAGACGCATTAGTTTTGCCGTCTGTATAGAGCAGGTATTGTGATGCTGTCAATGATGTTGGACTTTTCTAAGGCCTACGGCTGACTTGCCTGGTTGACTTCATTATCTCTCACTGTTGTTGTTCTGAACTCGATTATTATTACATAGTAGCACACGTTATTACATATTATAGTACACAACATTATTGGTGAATTGAACACAAGTTTAAATTTAATCAGATCACATCAGCGACTAGTTGCAATTGAGGACATGAAATGAAAGTCCTCTAAAAAGTTTATGTACGTACATGGTGAGGAGACTTGTCACATTAGCTGGTTTAGTATGCAGATCTGAGCTGATATGGGGAAAGCGACTGAGAATGGATAATCCTGAAAATTCAAATTCAAGCAATATGCCCATTCACCATGCTTTCTCGGGACGCTGTGACGTCAAAGAACATATCCGCATCATGTACAAACTATATAACATATAGTCTTCGACACATGACATGCCATGGCATCACCAAACCAGCTGAGTGATGAACCAAGCACAGACGTATATCGGCCAGACTGTACTTAATGAGCGCGCACAGCAAATGACATTGCACACAGGGAATGTAATACACGAGTACTGGAAGCAAAGTAACTGTTGCGCGCAAAGCACTGATCCTACATCACATAAGGAACATTCTCTATAAACGGAATAAGCATGGTCATCATCAGTGTCCTACCTTAACGGAAAATCCTGTTGTAGCTAGCGCATGCATACGCATTGTCAAACAAATGCTCGTTTTGATCACGTTTTAGTCCCTCTAAAAATAAATCAAAATACATGTCGCTAGTTAGCATTTTAACTGAAAACCATCCAAACGGCTTTTCGGTTTAGGTGATAATTACAATTAACAGAAAATTTTATTTTTCCTCGAAGACTGGGGAAATACCAGACTTTCCAACGAACTTTGTGTATGAAAACAGTTTTCAGTTTCGGTTTGAAAAATACTCCAGAAATCATTTTTGACCGGATTGGAATCATCAGAGACAATTAAGGCCCAACACTCTTGCTTTCAATTCGATTACCCAATCTTTTCAAACCGATTTTCACTGGTGTTTTCAACAATTTTTAGGCTAACGTTTTAATAATTTCGGTAAACATAAAGGTGAAAATTTGTTAAACTAACTTTAAACGAGCAATTTGAGCAATGTTGCAACGGGAAATATGGCCGTGAGAATTGACAACCAATAGGTGTAGTACAAGCAAGAGAAGAGCCTGAAGAAAAATGTTGGAAACCTTCTAACTAACGGAAGCGGATACAGGAGTGGGAACGAAAAGCAAAAGCAACAAGAAGAGCAAGTGTAAGGATGCCATGTCGTAGGGAGAAACGGAATTCACGGATATTCAGAATCTCCCTGGGCAGAAGTAATCCCGTCTCTCCCCCTGGGGTTTTAGGGAATCTGACCTCTATTCCCTCACTTCCTAGGGAGATTCGGAATCCGACCCGCGCCCCATAAAAGCTCACCCTAGCTGATCGCTGTTTTGCCCTCAGGTTCTACGAGAACTAGGGTTCCGACGATATATCGATATCGAAAAGTCGATATATCGACCCTTTTTCCAATATCGATATCGATATCGCGATATTTCGCATCGATATTTTCGATATTTTTTGTGCGGAAAAGTAGGGAAAAACAAAACCGACACCAATTTTATTTCTGTGGAACAGTAAAAAACCTTTTTTTATGGACAACTAGCAGTGGCATGATAGCTCTCAGAAACATCAATTTCTTGGCACTCTCAGCTTTTAGACAGCAACGCAACGTCGGGTAGATGGGTAGATGGGTGCTTGAAAGGATAGTAAGCAAAACAATCCGATTTTTTTACTAAAGTCAAGATTTTTTGGCTTATTTGTCATTAAAATAGGTTAAATACGCTATTCTGTCTGAGCTCATTTATGCCTAATGAGGGTGGGGCATCGCATTGGCCCGAGGGATCAACTTTTTCATTGAAGGGCTTCAGAAGAGCCACTACCTTTCTGCGATTTTTGCGATATCAGTTCGTTGATTGCGTCAGTGCTTGACTGATAAGCAGCGAGAGCAGTTTGCTCTTTAAAATTTTCAGATTTTCTTGCATAACTATAAATATCGATATCGATCGATTTTGAGATGAAAATATCGATATCGAATATCGACGAATTTTGATATCGTCGGAACACTAACGAGAACAACTTTAATCACACGCAATCCTCTGGGCCCGTTATTAATTGGCTCCTCATTTTCTGCTTATCAGGCGCATACAGCCGCAAAACAGTCTTCGTGTTGGTGTTTGCTTAGGGTCAAGCTTAGGCTAAGGTTTAGCAGCTAATGAGGTGCTAATTAAGAGGGGCCCAGAGAGGGACAGGTTGTAAAAGTTGTTCTCGTAGAACCTGAGTACAAAAAAGCGACGAACTAGAATGACCTTTAATGGGCGCGTGGCGGATTCCAAATCTCCCTAGGAAGTGAGGGAATAGAGGTCAGATTCCGTAACACCAAAGGGAGAGACAGAATTCCACTTCTCCCCAGTGAGATTCCGCATCCTTGAACTCCGTTTCTCCGTACGACACATACATACTGCACGTACTCGGTAGTTTTCAATTTCTACCGACCTACAGAGCGACACTCTTGATTGACCATTCAAAATACAGAGTGCGTTTAAAAATAACCACATTTCTGATTATTCCACTTACTCACTCAAGAGACTCGGCCGACAATCACAAGATCAGTGCAGTGCAGTGCACGATGCTCATTGCTAGTGAAAAGCGAAACAGAGAGTCAAAAGTAAAGAGACTAAATCAGAAATGTACATTAATAGCTGGTTTATGAACTTATTCAGACACCCTGCACTAGACAGACAGGTGATAAGCAAAGCGGCTGAGTAAACAGCAAGACAAGATGAATTTAAAGCAAGGGAGATTGCTATTTGGACAGTTGATTGGTGAGCGGCATCGAACCCAAGTGGAGCAACTGACGAGCCACTCGCAACAGCCGTCTCAGAGGGTACAAAAGAACACCGGTCAACATCTTGATGCAATCGTAAAGATAGCGAGGGGGCGCTCCTCCATTCAGATACAGTACATAGGTATAACCATCCATCAGAGCATTGTTGATACGGTAGTAATCCCTGAAAAACAGTTGGTATCAGCTACCGCAACCGTAAGCATATTGTGTACGTACAAGCGGACCAGCCGCACTAATTATGGAAAAAGAATCGGTGTCACGTTAAGAAAAGGCCAAGCAGTACAGAAACCAGCTTTTTGCGATGTGAACAGGCTAACAGACACAGACAGGATAGGAGTTGGAGCTGCAGTCTTAGTTCTATCAAGAATGTATAAGGAAGAATGTGCCGGCCGCTTGCGGTAGCCTGGTCAGGCCCTGCAACAAAACTTAGTAGGCAGGGCGACCGAAAATATTAGGCGCTGTATTGCAAGTGAGCCCGATTTTGGCCACTCGCGAGACTTCTTTTACAAATTCAGCAGAGTTCTCTCTGAAACAGTGAGCAGTCAACTGAAAACTCTACTACTATGGATGGACCAGGGCTGTTGGGTCGGTTTTTTTCCTCTGTTTTTTTTCGTTTTTTTTTCTGGAACAAAACCGGTTTTTTTCCTAGGGGCTCGGAAAAAACTAAAATGCAGAAAAAACTCAAGCAAGTTTTAAAGGAAATAGGCACAATAACTGGGTAAATTCGCTTCAAATGCTTTGAATTTACGTTAATAGAAGCCTTACAAGCATTTTGCTGGCATATCTTAGCTGTTTTTGGCAAAAAATACTGGTACCATTTTCAGGCAACTTTTATTATTGTATTTTTGTTGTTTTAAAATCAAATTACTACTCTAAAAGATCAAATTAGTGCATTTTGTAATAAAACTCACGTTATTTCGTTGAATTCTGCAATAAAGATTGTTAAAAAATTTTTTTTTCTGTCATCTCGGAAAATAACTTTTGGAAAAAAACCAAAAAAAACTGAAAAAAAAAACCCGAAAAAAATCGGCTTTAGTTACTTTCCGGAAAACAAACAGCCTGGGATGGACTGGTGTGCGTTGCTGACGGCAAAACTACGCATAAAACTACTGTAGAGTGCGAACTGGTATTGGGTGTATTGGTGTGTTTTCGAGGTATTGAAGTTTTGGTCCCCCAATACTCAATACTATTACAGTCAGGCACTTAACGCCGTTTATGGTACCGACACCATATAAGGTGCCGGTACCGTATATGGTACCGGTACCGAGGGTAGTGGTACCATATATGGTACCCCTACCCATGGCCATGGGTGCCGGTACCATATAAGGTGCCGGTACCATATATGGTACCACTACCATATATGGTACGAAATCTGAACAGAGTGGTACCATATATGGTACCGGTACCGGTAAAACGCGAAGCTAGGGGTACCATATATGGTACCACCACAGTGCTCGAAGGTAGGGGTACCATAAACGGCGTTAAGTGCCTGACTGTAGTAGAGACTTGTCCAATTCGAAAGATAATCATAGTAATCTAGAAAAATCAAAAAGGTTGATCGATGATTAGGTTTAGGAAGTTGTCTTTGCGTTAATCAACTAAAAGTTAGTGAAATATAGCGTCCCGCTTTTCTAAGTTGTTCTTATCAAAATAAAACTAGTACCATTCTAACGATACAGAATAACCATGGCTGTGAGGGTGTTATACCCCTTCCGGCCGACTTAGGGAAAGATTCGACGAAAATAAGAAACACGATTGGACTACTCGTTATGGAGTACTAAAACTGTTAATTTCTGCTCGTTTTACATTCAGAATGGCTTTTAAACGCTTTCTCAAAGGCGATTTTTTCAAAATTTTCTCGCCCTGATTGGGCAGTGGCTAAGTTCTGTCACCGTAGTGGTGCTCGTATGGCGGTTGTTTTTTAAGAGTCTCTGTTGATTGCTCACCGTTCACGAGTGGAGAGACATTGGACCTCTTTCTCAAATCTGACAAGTGGTTCTGCATGTCCGGCGGGGGCTTATTTGTCTTCCGATTAGGGAGAGGGGCCTTTGGTCCGCTTACGGCCTAATCGGCTTGTGGGCTACGACATACAATACACTGTCGAGATAGGTGCACCCGTAATATTTTCTGCAGCAGAGTACCGGTCAATCAGAACTTGGGTTCCGATCGGATCTGGCATTTAAGACTGGTGAAAAAGAACCCTTATTTCTAAAGATTTGTCGTAATACCTTTAATTCAGTTTTAGGCGCAAAAGTTTCGACATAATTTCAAACGAAAATCCAGTCTTCGGCTACTAAACTTTTAATTCCTTGGCTCACGACTGTTTGGTGGTTGCAAGAAATAGAAACATCGCAAAAGTTTTATAGAAGCAACGTTTCTTCGAACTTTTCTGATAAACTGATCAAGCTTTTGGCAGGATTAATTCTCATTAGTGTCATAACCCCTACTGTTGGCGGTTCCTGGGGTTAGACAGAATAAAGCTGGGCTGGACGGTGGACGCTGCGGCAGGTGAAGAAGAGGTGGTTTTTGATAAAAAGTTGAATTTGGTGATTTTGTTGAAAGTTGAAATAAAACGTGTTGCCGAGAAGAGAGTAGTGAGAAAAGAAAATAGTGTAGGTCGACGCCCTCTCCGTTGATCAAGTCAGCCGGTAGAGAGCCGGGAAGAGTAGCAAATAGTATCAATTTCGCACTAAGTGACTACCCGTGAAAAGGCGACAAGTTACCATGCTACAGGCGGTCGACAGGACGAGGCACTCACTGCAGGAGGCTTGTTCTCGCTCCTCGTAGTCGCGTTGGGGCAGCTAGGCGGGCCTTGCTTGCGCTGTGAATCCAGTCCAACAGACAAGTCTTTACTAGACAGCCGCACACTAGTCTTACGGATTCAAAGAATAAAATACAGGGTGAGTTGGAGAAAATGAGTAAAGAGAGCGCCATATTGGATCACGATCACCCTATCACCGAGCTTCTTGTCCTCCGAGACTCCGCCCCCGACCAATCAGCTGCGCGCCTCCTCCTCGTTCCTCGGTTCTTATTGGCCGGTCTGTGAGGCCATGTTGGTTTGCCTGCCAGCTGCCAGCGAACGGGTCCCGACGCGAACACTCCGCTCTCCCTGCGTGGCCGATGAGCGCGAATACGGTAGAATTTGGATAGGGTTCTGCACACGACTCCCCCTCTGGTCGGCGACGTCCTCGGCGCCAGGGCCGCTCTCCAAAAATAGTAGTAGGTGTTAGTAACAGATGTTAGTAGGAAGACGAGTTGTAGTCAAGGAGGGCCGGGAGCGCTAGTGCCCGGGCCTCCAGATGGCGGCGGAGGGGCGAGCGTCACCTCCACAAATGGGTGCACCCCAGCGATGTAGCGTCCATCCTTCAGGGGAACTGTTGCTCCGGAGCGGCTTCCTCGCGCCGCTGTGATCTCCTTGGAGTCCCGTCTAGAAGCCACCAGATGGAACGGCTGAATCAACTCCGGTTGAACCAGCTGGTGTCCCGTGCGTCTCCAGCGTGGGTCCGATTCCACGTCCGGGTAGGGGTCCCACAGCGAAAGCGTACCAGCGGCGATGTTAGCCCAGATCCGTTTCATGATGTTGTCCGGGACGGTCAACTGAGCCGGCACGGGCGGAGAGATCTGGTAGGCATACCAGTCCGTCCGATTGGCAGCCGAGCAGTAGAAATCGACGGATTTGAATCGTCGAACGAGGTATCCCGGGGTCAGCGTACTCCACGGCGGAGTACCCCGATCAGCGCGATAGCAACCCAACGTCGGGATGAATCGTTGCAGTCGAAAGTGCCGATAAGACTGCTGACGTCGAGCGTGTCCTACCTGTGGGCGAAGTTGGTGAAACACTGCTTGGCCCGACTCGTTGAAACTGCCGTCCTCGTGGTGATGGCTGACTCCCTGGTACGGTTGCTCGATCACCAAGTAGGCCGTGTTGTCCGTGAGCTCCTGCATCATCTGTCGTTCCTCGTAGGACAGAGGCTGCGGCGGTCGATTGGTGATGTAGGGAAGCAAGTTGGCGTCCTGAGAACTTTTGTGATCTCGGAGGTTGCGCTCCGCTCGTAGCTGCATGATTCGGTGAAAGAGCCGCAGTTGGTGCAAGTACCAGCAGAACAGCTCAGCCAGAACCCCGACGATGATCGTAGTGACTCCTGGTGGAGGTGGCGGGTCGGGAGGAACGAAGTGATGGTGTGCCGCGAAGGCGGTGACGGCAGCTCTCAACACCGGGTGTCCCAACAGGGTGAGAACCATCCTTGGCCCCAGACTCATCAGATAGAGCCGAGCGAGTCCCAGCGGGTGAATGAAGGGGTTGCTGACCACCAGCTGGGCCATTGCCAGCTGGAACTTCTCGTAGCGCCTCCAGGTGATCTCCGTGCCGTTCGGCTTGGACGGTAAGCTCCAGGCTACCGGCGCAAGACTGATCGGCTGTCGTCCGTTAGCGTAGCAGACTTCCGGCAACAGAGTTTGTAGTAAGGCTGATGACGGCATGGCGTCCTGGTCGAATGGTATGAGGGCCGACAGGATTTGTCCAATCACCAGGCCGGCCTGAGAGGCCATCGCGAGTTTGCTCTTCATGAAGTTCCGGTAGACTCCGGCCAGTTCCGGTGCATTTGGAAAAGTTTCCGATCGGAGGCTCCCGGTTGGTAGTGGCATTGAAGTCACAGTCTGGCGCACGAATTCCTCCCACAGTCGAGTGTACCACCCGGATTCGATGACCGAGACCTGTACATCATCGTCTAGCAGTTGTTGGTTGGTTTTCTGGATAGTCTCCCTGATGGTCAACCCAGCCAGGATGGGATGACTCGCCGTCAGCGACCCGAACCACTGAGCATTTGCTAGCACCATTTCTGGGTGAAACGGTGGTAGCGCCATGGAGAACGGGAAATCTCCTCCGGGATAGTGGTTGAGAGGGCGCGGGGCCGCCAAGTCGTCGAATTCTTTCGCAAACGCGATCGTGTCGTCCTTGTGGAACGGCAGAGGGAGTCCGTTGTAGTGTTCAAGCAGTCCCTGCATGCTCAGTGGCACAAGGTAGGCGGCCTCCGGAGCAGTGTCAGGCAAAAGAATACCCAACGGAGTAGTCTTTTCCCTCGGGACTTCCGTGATCAGGTCCTTCAAACTCTCTGGTCTCCCAACGATGAGGTCTCGACGGTCAGCCCAGCGAGTCCAAATCCGTCTGTCGGCGGCCATGTCCCTGAAGGGCTGGATCGTTACCGTAGGCCGGAATTCTTCTCCTGGCCGAGGGAGGCGGGCATTGAGCCGGTCATCGTCCGTGATCGAGGGAACAGGTTCCACGGGGCCCGTCCTCGCCGAACGGACCGAGGCCATGTCCTCATCATAGTCGAACTGGTCGTAGGCAGTAGGGTCCTGCAGTAGTCGGCGTTGTCGCTCGGTGTGAGTGGTCCTTACGGTGGCGACAGATTGAGGTGAGGAAATCTGCTGGGCTGCGGGTGATGGTGAAGCTCCGCTGGCCGCCATCGCCATGGAACCAGAGGTATCCATGGGCTCCTGCGCCGGAGGCGGAGTCGTTTCCTTCTCCTCCTTCACGGTGACCGGCGGTATTCCAGGTGTTAGTGCCAGAGTCCTGGGGGCAGACACTTCCGACCTCACGACACTGCGAACGTCCGACTGTCCCTCGTCCATCTCCGATCTGCTGTACTCCTCATCACCTTCGCCAGACCGTCCTAGGATGGCCGTGTCACTCATTTCATCGACCGTGTCGCCCCTCCGGCTACGTTGATCGTGTTGGTCCGAATCCCTCTCGGCGGGCGGTTCTTGATCGCCCTGTTCCATCTGTTCGTCCGTACCAGGGGTTTCTCGGTCTCCACCTGGCGCCGTTGCCGCCGAGGTCGGTCTCGCGTCCATCGACTCCACCCGTCGCTCAGCAGCCGCTGATGAGGGTGGCTGCACCACTGGTTGGTCTGAGTCCTCGTAGGCGTTCTCCATAAGCACGTTGCGCCGTTGTTCCCTGGCCAGGTACTGTTGGTGGTCCTTCTCTCGAAGAACCGCGTCCTGCTCTCTGCGTCTCGCCAATGCCGGGTCGGCCTTTTCTAGAAGAATTCGCCGTTGAATGTGGGTGTGGAACATCCATTGAAATGAGCGAGAAGTGTCGGGCACCGCGGCCAAGTCATACTGGAAGGCCATTTCGGCGTCTGGTACCAGAGGACCAAACTCCACTGGCCTGGATGGCTCCCATCCCACAGGTTGTTTCTTTCGTTGCCAGCTGACAAACCGCAGATCCCTCTCCTTCACTAGCTCCATCATCAACAGTGTCAAGTCCTGTTGATGGGTCAGTTGCAACTCATCCGGGGTCTGACGCGGGTGGATCTGGTCCAGTTGTCGCAACAGGCGGTAAGCGTCTTCCTTGTGTTCGCCCATCTGGTAGTAGTTGATCAACATGGGTCGAAAGATGGTGTAGTCGAACGCGGCCCGCGGTCCTGAGAAAGCCTTACGGAAAGACATCTGCATCATGCGGAGGTCCCCGTGGCCCATGGCTTCGCGGTCCGGTGGCGGCCAGTGTCCTTTGAGAGCAACGATCCTGGTCTCCTGGGCGAGCATGTCAGACAGTGGTCCAGGTTTCGATCGAATTCCCTGGCGCACCTCGGCATGGGTGGCCGGTCTCCCTGGACGAATGATGGTATCTGGTCGATAGATGGGTGGTTCCTCTCCGGCCAGCGTAAACATGATGGCTCGTCGCATGGCGTCCAACCAGACCACGTCTCCTCCGGTGAGGCAGACTTCATCGTGAACGCCGGGCACCTCTTGATCAGGGTAGCGGTCGAGTATTTGAGTTCTCCTGGCTTGTTCCTCGAGAGACAAGGTGTCCGCGGGTTTCTCGGCGAGCCACCGGTGGTAGTGAACGATAGCCTTCCTTCGCGCCAGAACCAATCCTCTGAGATCGGTGGTGATAGCCGCAATCAGTGGTCGTCCTCTAGGTTGTGTGTAACCGAAGAACATGAAGGTGGCCCGATCCGATTGAGGGCCAGCTTGTCGTTGTTCCACCGACACCACTTCCTCGTCCCATCGGCTCATGTAGCGGGTCGCGCCATAAGCTTCCGGTTTGTGTTTCCAGACCTCGTAGGCCTGTCGGGCGTGGTTGCGGTAACCAAAGATGATTTGGTTCAGCACGTAGTTGAGAGCCTCGCCTTCCTTCTGAATGGCCAGGGCGGTGTTCTCTAGCTCGCCTTTGAATTGGTAGAAGCTCGCAACTCGGCTCTGGTCCACCTCTTCGATCCGGTCGTCCTGGTCCAACTGCTGAGCAATTTGGGCCGCGCGACGCACCTCATCCTTCCTAGGATTCCCTCTCAGACGAAAGAAAACCGACTCGTTGGGCTTCGGCGCCATCGACCGGGCGATCTCGATATCCGGAGACATGAATGCTGCTCGCAGACCGTTGAACAGGCGAATAGCAAGTTGCTTTTCCTCGTCGTCCGTAGGTGAGCAATACACCAAGTCAGGCGTAATGCACGCGACGGCCGCTGCTCCGGCCATAATGTCCACCACGTCCAGCGCTGCATAGTCCGTCTGCGGCCGCGGAATCGGGTCCCCTCGTGGGCTGGGCATGAAGGACGAGAGTTGCATGGTCTGTTTGAAGTTGTTTGGGTATCCGGCTCCAAGGTAGAGAGTGGAGAGAGTGGTGGCTCCTACCCGTTCTCCTCGGGTCATGTGGGAGCCCTCCAATTCTGACAGCCAGTCCTGCAGGTCGACGTATCCGTTCTCAGTGGTTAGATAGTTCCACCGTTGTCCGTTGTAGTGGGTGCAGTTCCTGAGCATCACCTGATCTTGTGCCGATCCAAGCCCGATCTTGATGATCTGCGGGTTGCAGAGCACCTCGTGCAGGAAAGGCGGGAGCTCCGTCATAGCATGCATCAGAACGACCAGCGGCGTGCATCCGGTAGAAGTGATAGACATCACGGACAATGGCGCGCCCGTGTAGAAAGGGTCCACCGCGTTGACCAACACGTAGCAATTGGCCCGCCTAACCGCGTCGATGGTACTTATCAGTCGTGTCCGGCGAGGGATGGTGATACCAGACTTCTTCGGATTGAAGGAGCTGGCGTTCGCGTAGGCCTTGGCGTACCGTTTGGTAGTTAGGTTCTGCAGGTGGTGGAGAGCCTCCTTTTCCGCTTGTTTGGCCTCCCGTTGTTGTTCCGGAGTAGAATGTTTCTGAGCGGCCCATTTCTGAGCCTTGTTGACGGCAGCCTTCCTGCGGTTGTATTCCTCGTCCAAACTTTTGTCGAATTTCTCAAAAGCCTGAACCAGAACCTCCTCGATCTTGTTCCGAGCGACAGGATCGTCCACCAAGATGCTAGCTCGGCAGACCTCCGTGGTCGGTTCCACCTCCTTGATGACCCGAAACAGCTCCCGGTCCATCACTACAGACAGCGGCAGGTCTCCTCCGATGGACCATCCTTCGAAGTCGATGGAAATGATGGCCAAGCCGTGGAACAGGAACTGCGAGTGTCGGAGCATGTCAGATAGTATCATGTTCAGGTCAGAAACCTGATACTCTCCTTCCACAACGTACGGTGTCGGAAACCGCCCAGCAGGGGTGGCCTCCAAAAGCGTCCAAATCATAGCATGTTGTGGCACAGTGTGATACGGGATGTTGGCCGCCGACGCCTCCGGGTTGAAAACGTAGAGTTTGATCAACATCTTCACGAGCCGGTGGTCGCGTTCCGGCTGGATAGAGAGATCCTTTATGTTGGGACGTCTACGCTTGGCGCGGCGACGTTCCTGTATCGACTCGTAGGTGCGCCACCAGATTCCCTTCTCCGATTTTGCACACAAGTCTGCGATCAGTTCAGCCGGTCTGGTGTTGCGGACGGGAGCTATCTGAATGGCGGTCTCGAACCGCCCGTTCTTGTTGGGCTGAGTGGGGTCCACACGGCCAATGGACGGATGGTCGTTGTACGCCTCTGTCTGCTCCTGGTAGATAGGTCCCATTACCGGCGGCGTGCCAATGTAGTCTCCGGGCCGAAAGGTGTGCGTCCCTGGGGCGACACCCATCCGTTCCAGCTCGTTCAACGGGTAGTCGTCCAGCTTGATCTGAGAGTAGTACTCAGTCCAATCGGCATCCATGTTTTCTGGGCGCTGGGTAGAATACTGGGCCCAGTCCTTGCTAGTCATTCCCGAAAAGTCCAGCGGCGTAACTAGCTGGGCCATTGGAAGAGTCTCCTGGTAGAGTTGTTGGCCCCTGCCGTCGGGCATCGGTCGGATGTTGTACATTGACAGCTCGCTCTCCAAGGTTTTCTTGTCTGGACCGACAGGTGGTTCCGCTGGAAGATCGGTTCGTAACGGGGTCTCCGGGAACACTCCTCGAGGTGGGTGCGCCTCCAGAATGAGCCATTGTCGTGCCCATTCCCTACTCCGTTTGCGTTGCTCGACTACTTCCGGTCGGAGATGGTGTTGAATAGCTTCCAAATCAGCCGGCCGAAAGATCTCTTCCTCGGTGTACTCGTTCCTCGGTCGGCTAGTGAGCCACTGTTGGTCTCGGCACTCTCCCCGCTCGATGCCGGTGACCACCTCCATGACTTCCTGGGTGGCTGTGGGGTCACCCGTTGCCGCTGCCGCTGCCTCCATCCACTTGTAGATCTGCTCCTCAGTGTAGTAGAGCTCGTAGTCTTCCTGTTCCTCTAACTGCCAGTCTGGCCATGGTTCATAACCTCGAGAACCGCGGCCTGGAGGTTCGGACGGTGGCAAACCAATTCCGGCGGTGTTACGTGTACGAGCAGGTTTCCGCATAACCGAAGGCACCCGTTGTTTTTGCCACTCGTTCTCGTCCGTGACATCAGGTAGTACCGGTGCAGAGCGCGGCGCTCGAGTTTTTTGGGAATCTGATCGGCCGGGTCGTCCTCTTGAGGCTGGGCCCCAGGCTCCACGTCCACGACCGGGTCGGGCAAAGACAGGCGAACGCGGCCTCTCTGGTTGTCGGTCAGAGCCCGTCCTTCCTCTGGAATCGCGTCTGTCCGAACTGGGACGGTCGTCACGCCCTCGGCGGTCCTTGGAGCTGGCTTTCTCCCCTCCGTCTCGTCGGCCCTTAGAACTGGTCCGTTCAGTGGGGCCTCGCGAACTGGTTCGTCCTCCCTTCTCTGTCCGACCCCGCGAGCTAGCACGTTCGTCGTGTCCTGTCCTGCCGCGCGAGCTGGCTCGCTCCTCTCGTTCCGCTCGGCCACGTGAACTGGCTCGTTCGACCTTCTCTGTCCTACTCCGAGAGCTAGCGCGCTCGCTCCTGTCCCGGTGGCCCTTAGGGCTGGCTTCCTTCTCCTTCCGGCCCTTGGAGCCGGCTCGGTCACTTCTCTCCACGTGGCTCCGTGAGCTAGTGTGTCCACTCTTACTGCGATGGTGATGATGGTGACGTTTCCGTGGACTAGCAGGCCCTTCTTGCTTACTCGGGCCGGCGCGGTCAGTAGACTCCTTTCCCCTTTTCGGACTGGACTTCCTACCGCGTTCAGGTTGTTCCTTGGAGCCCTGCTGATCATCTCTTGGCTCCGATGACGGACGAGCGACAGGTGGTTGGCCAGAACGCTCACTCGACGAAGGTGTAGAGCGAGCATCGTCCCGTCTCGATCGTTTGGACGAACGGACGGTCTCCGCTGGATCTGCCGTCCGTTTACTGCTGGTAGTCGGTTGTCTGGCAGAATCATGTGTCTCCGGTCCTCTCGAAGAGCGACGGCCTGGACTATGGTCAGGCCGACGTCGTTGTTGCTCCGGTCCGCGCTTCGACGTAGACGAGTCGTCCTCACTGGCAGAGTCATAGTGTTTCTTCTTGGTTCTTGGTTTCTCCGGGAATGTCTTCCGCGGCAGCGATTGCTGATCACCGCTCTGCGACGTTCCGGCCGCCACTTGGTGAGTGACGGGCACCGGTGGTCGTACCTGTAGCAGTGGTGGTGGTGGCGTCGATCCCGGCCGTGACAGCGGACGGCTGCCCTTGCTCGACGGTGGTCGGCGACTAGATCGACCCAATGGGGCTGGTCGGTCCGGCTCCTCCTCCATCGGCGTGGGTTCCTCCGCGTGCCTTCTGCCGGGGCCCTCTCCTCCTCCATCTGGCGATCGACTCGGTCCGGGCGGTGGTTGACTGGCCATGGCTGCCCAATGCTGCGCACTCCTTGACTCTAACCAACACAACACAAACAATAGTTTGTCTGGTGGCAGAGGCTGCATCTTGTAGCCCGGACTGTAACAAGGAATGTTGTTCAAAAACGTCATTGTAGTGTTGTAGGTGGCCGGCAAAAAGAAATCACGCCAAGCAGGAGGTGAGTGAAGCAACTAAACTAGTGCCAACACCACTAGAGGATGCAAACAAAACAGATCCCGGCAGGCAGACGCAGTGGTTTACCGCTGGACGTAGGGCAGCCCCGGTGATTCACTCGTCCCAGACGACATAGCTGGCGGCAGTTGCTGGTTGGGGCTAGAATTAGGTAGCGTAAGCACTGAGACACCACACTCCGACGCGCCAGCGAATCCTCGTAACTAATCCCGCGCCTCTATGCGACAAGAGGGGGAGAGATGGGCGGCACTACGCCGCTAGCAGCCAGTCTTGTGATGAGTCGGAGCGCTTCTACGTAGGAGGGTAGGAGGTAGGAGATAGGATGGTGACCCGGTCGCGCGAACATCTATATACACTATGTACAAGGCAGGTTGCGGGTCTTAGTACTCAATCTCCTCCTCCTCATCCAAGTCGGACGGGATTCGGTCCTCCTCTGGCTCCGGGAGATGGTCCTGCTCCATATTCTCCCCGCCAGCCTCCTCTCGCTCCTCTGGAAGGGCAGGAAGCTCCGGGGCCGGAGCCTGCAGCTGTTCCGCTCCCTTCCGTCCCAGGAAACTCGGTCCTTCCAATTCCGGGTAGCAGCGCGACAGATGTTGCAGGTGCACCCGTCGAGGATTGTTGTCTCTCCCTCCGATCGGTACGATGACCGCCTGGTGTCCCTGGAGCTCGACCACCTGGTAGGGGCCGGTGTACTGCATGGCCAGCTTCATCGTCCGTACTCCAGGGTCGTACCGCATCACCTTGTCGCCTGGCCGGATTTTCGTCTCCTTAGCGCCCCACCGTTGATTGAATCGCTCCTGGTTGGTCAATTGGGCGCGCCGCAAGTTGTCCTCCAGCAAGTGCCGATCACGTTGCCAAGTTTGTCGTCGATCCTCATCAGTGGGGCCGTCCACCATTCGATCTCCTGTTAGGTGGGCCCCAGGCACTGAGCTGGGCAGATGTAGACGCCGTAAGAACACCATCTCCGCAGGCGGCAACTGCGTAGCCGACTGGGGTGTGGCGTTGTAGGCGTAGACTACTGTGGACAAGTTGAGGTCCCAGTCATCCGCCTCCTTGTTCACCAATCGAGACAGCATGTTGGCTAGTGTGGAGTTCATTTTCTCCACCAGCCCTCCAGTCCGTGGAGAGTAGGGCAAGGCCCCTCGATGTCGCACGTCGTACATCTCCAACAGGCGTTGAACCGATCGATTTTTGAATTCCGTTCCGTTATCCGAGACAATCTCCTTCGGGGGACCGAAAATCGTAAAGACTCGGTCCAGCAGCGCTCGTGCAACCGTATGACCCCTACGGTCTCGCAACGGCTGCGCCACTACGAATTTGGTGTAGGCATCCATCACCACCAGGACGTAGGTGTATCCAGTGGCAGTGAGATTGAGTTTGAGCGTGTCCATGTAGAGTCGTTGAAACGGCTCCACAGGAAGAGGCATCATCCCCATCGGGGGGTTCTCCGTGGGCGACTGGCCACGCCGAGTAGCACACAGCAGGCAACCGTGCACCTGTTGAGCGATGTCCTGTTGCATTTGCGGCCAATAATACAGCCGCTTCATCCTGTTGTAGGTCTTGCTGATGCCGAAGTGTCCTGACGTCCGTGCCCCGTGGTGATCGTACAACAGACGGGGCCGAAGAGGCAACGGGATGCAGAGCTGCAACCGTTGAAGTTGGTCCGCCGGGTTGGTGCCCGGTGCTGCTGGAACGACGTGTACGTGCCAAAGCAGTTCGCCCGTGACAACGTACTCCTCCTGGTATCGTTGAATCCATTTGGAAAGCTCCAAATCTGCCGGCAATTCACCCGTGTTTTTGTAGGTGATCATTGCCGACCATTTCGGGTCCTGTTTTTGATGCATGGCGGCAAGTTGCTCGATATCCTGTCTGGTCGGCACCTGCATCATCGGCAAGACCGGTAATGCGTGAATCCGGTCGCGAAAGTGTCCCATGGTGCCCATCACGCAGGCGTTCATTACCGCAGGCTGGTCGAGTGGCGGTAACAAATCCAGCCCGCTGTCGGTGAGGTGTTTCCACAGAGGCCGGCTGACCGGCATGTCCAGGTGAACCTTCATCACCAACATGTCGTCGTACGGTACTCGCTGTGTGACCAATTCCGCGTATGGTCTCCCCTCCGAAAGATTCACGTCCGAGATGCCGTGAAGGTTTCGCTCCTCCAGTTTGTTGTGAGGCATCCTCGACAAGGCGTCGGCTCCGTGGTTGACCCGTCCTGGACGGTAGACGATGTTGGGCATGATTTCCTGGATTTGTAGAGCCCAACGTGCCAGCCGTTGTACTAGTTGTTTCTCCTGTAAATAGCGCAACGCGTTGTGATCAGTGATTAAAGTTACTTGGTGGTTAAAGATGTACACCCGAAACTGCTGGATACCGTATACCAGCGCCAAACACTCGCGGTCCGTAGCACTGTAGTTTAGCTTGTTCGGGCGGAGGCTGCGACTAGCGTAGGCCACAGGGTGTCGCTGCTTCTTCTCGTTCTCCTGGGCCAAGATGGCGGCGATGGCAATCCCTGATGCGTCCGACTCGATGATGAACGGCTTCGAGAAGTCAGGGTAGTTGAGCACCGGCGTGTTGATTAGGTGTTGAATCAACGTGAGAAAAGCGGTCTCCTGTGAGTCGCCCCAGGACCAAGTTGTCTCCTTCTTGACCAACGTATGTAGGGGAGCAGCCATCTGCGCGAATCCCTTGATAAACCGGCGGTAGTAGCTACAAAAACCGATAAAGCTCCTCAACGTCTTTAAATTGGTCGGCCTGGGCCAGTTCTTCACTTTCTCGATCTTCTCCGGGTCCGTTCGCATCCCGTCGGCACTGATCTGGAAGCCCAGAAACAGCACGTGTGGCCGAGCAAAGTTGCATTTGGTCAAGTTGATTAGGAACCCCGCTCGCTGGAGTGCCCGGAACACCTGGTCCATCAATCCTTTGTGCTCCTCCAAAGTGGCCGAGATGATCAACACGTCATCTAAGTAGGTGAACACTCGAGTAGGGTCGATGTGTCCGAGGATGCGTTGAGCCACCTCCTGGTAAAAGGAGGGAGCGTTGCACAGGCCGAAAGGTACTCGTTCGAACTCGTAGAGTCCTTTGTGGGTGATGAACGCCGTCTTTTCTACGCTATCAGGGTGCATGTGAAGGTTGGTGAATCCAGAACGGATGTCCAGAGTTGAGAAACAGGTGGGTTTCACCTGCCCAATAGCGTCCAATAAGTCGTCGATCCGGGGAAGAGGGAATCTGTTCTTCTTGGTCACCTTGTTGAGCTCCCGGAAATCCACGCACAATCGGAGATCTCCATTCTTCTTGACCGGTACAATTGGAGACGCCCAGGGACTGTGTGATGGACGAATGATGCCGGCTTCGAGCCATTCTGCGATTTTCGCCTCCACCTTCGGTCTAACGTGGAAGGGCAGCCGTCGCAGTGCTTGTCTGACCGGTCTCTCTTCTCCGGTGTCGATTTCCATGTAGGCTACTTGGCAGTCACCAATTTCGTCCTCCGTGAGACTGAATGCCTCGTTCCGTTCTAGCAGAAAAGTGAGTAAGTCCCGTCGTATCTGCGGAGGCAGATCATCGAACGGGAGTAGGCCGGCCATGGTCAGTTTCCGTTCTTCCGGCTCAGTGACAATACGAGTGATAGCTGCCTCTACCGCTTCCACCTCCTCGGCGGTCAAACCGCCCAGGGGATGAGCTGTCCCTGATATCGGCGGCCGTGGCTCGTCGACTGCAGCAATTATTTGTTGTACCGTGGCTTCCGCTCTCTGGCGACTCTCCTCTGCTGCAGCGTCCTTGGGTGTAGCATGCTCTACCAGTTTGCCGATTTCCGTCCCGGCGTCCACAGTGATGACGCTGTCCATTTGGTTAGCCACTGTGACCAGTATCGACTGGTCAGTGTAATGCTCCGTCCGATACTGCACCTTCACCTCGACTTCCGTCTCCGGGGCAGGGATGAAATAGTAGTGTTTCTCATCCAACGTCACTCCCGGGGCTCTGCCAGTGACTGTTTCCACGCAATTTGGTTGAATCTCCCGTGCCGATACCATGTGCACAGGGACGGCTCCCTCTGGAGTAGTGCAGTTGGAGATGTTCAACACCGGGGTAGAATCTCCTTCCCCAGCAGGTGTACACGGCTGGGCCGTCTCGGACATTTCCTCGGTCTTCTCTGCAGGAGCCGGACCGATTTCCGGCAGCGGTTGTCCTTCCACTAGCTGGGAGAGCAGCGTTACTAGTAGATGTGGAAAAACTTTGATTCCTGGCAGCCCTACCAGCAGGGGGTAGGGGCATTTCATGTCGACCACGAATCGCATCTTAGCCTGGTGGCCTTGATACGAGAGAGTAGTGTCCACCACGTGTCGACTCTCCCTTCCTCCTCCAGTGAATCCTTTCAACCACACTGCGCGCGCTCCGTGCAAAGTGGTTTTGACTCCTCGAGTTTTTCCTTCCTTCAGGATAGCACGGAGCCCTTCTCTCCCGCACAAGTTGGTCACTGCGCCGGTGTCAATGAGGGCAGGCACCTCCTCAGGTCCGATGTTTACTTTTAGCAATCGTAGAGGGATTGCCTCCGGCTGTTTGAGTGTAGGATTGGCAGGTTTCAGCTCCGCTGGTCGAACGGGGTTAATTTCGACTACCCCCACCTCCGTCTCCTCGTCCTCTAGGTCCGAGCCGTCATCCGGTTGAAGATCTTCAAACTCCTCGAGTTCTTCTCCGTCGATGCTGCCTTCCACTAAGTTGACCCTTCCTCGGTGAACGTCCATGGCTCTTTCATAGGCAGCGTCGTTCACTGCCTTGTCCCTATCTGGTGGATTCTTCTTAACCCACTTAGCCCATGCTTCCCGAGTCCACGTCTGGGTTTTCGGCAGCGTCTTCACTCCTCCACGCGTGTATCCTTCCGGTGGTCTCCGGCGGACATCAGGAGGCGGATTCGCGCCTGCGGACTCTGGAGCTCGTGCCGGTCGGGCCGGGGCCCGATTCAAAGGCTGAGTTCTAGGCGGAGCACGTCTGGGAGGTTCGGCCCGCGGTGGTCTAAAGGCTCGATCCATTTCGATGGGCTCAAAGCGCTGCATCGCTCGGCGGGCGTCGGCCAAGTTGAAGCAATGTTGTTCTACGTTGTGTTCCCTGGCTTTCTGACGTAGATCTGGGGTCAGTCCTTGGAAGAACATCAATAGCTGCCACTCAGTGAGGTTTCCTCCCGGCTCGGTGTAGTGAAGGCGCAAAGATTTGCGCTCAATCTCCTTGCAGTACTCGTCCAGGGAGAGGTTGCCTTGCGTAGTTCGTAGCAACTCGGTCTTCACTTCCAGTGCTCTCTCCCGGGGCAGGAATCGATCGACCAGCAGTGTTCGTACTTGAGCGTACGTCCCCCGCTCAGTCAGCGGCACAGTGTCTATTGCAGCGCGCATGGCCTTAGGCACTGCACTTTTGACCAGGGCCACTTTCGCCTCGTCCTCCACTACTTTGGCGAAAACAAAGTATTCCTCCAGATCGTTGAGGAATTGTCGAACGTCCTCCACATCCTGGTCGAATTTTGGCAGCTTCAAGGAACGTAGATAAAAAGGTTCCCTGCGCTGGTCGGCTGCCCGAAGCTCGATGTTGTGTAGAGTGTCCTCGGCTCGGTTCAACAGGTTGGCCATTAGTTGTTGGCATTCCGCTATGTCATCCTGGGCTTCTACGTACCCTGACACAACGCGGTTGTCCCGGAGCGTCACTCCTCTGGCAGCAGCGTCTCCTCTGGTTTGGAGATTCTGCAAGTTGGCGGTTTGTTGCAGATGTTGTAATCCTGCGGTGGTCAATTCGCGAATTCGTTCCTCCGCTCGGTCCTCGCCCTGTCCGGTGTCCCTGGCCGCCTGTCGCACCTGATGGAGGTAGGTATCACGCAGCGCTTCCAACTCATGGGAGGTGTAGTGAAGTGACTGGGTGCGTAGTGCTTCTTCGGCCCGAGTCAGTGCCTGTTCCAACTGTCTGCTTCGGCGGTTCAGGTCGTGGTCTCGCGACAGAGTTTCCTCTGTCTCTCGTGCGCGCATCCCTTGATTGAGCCGGTCCTGTGGCGGTCGTGGTCGACCTGGGGCGGCTTCCTCAGAGGCCGGCCGAGACAGGATTTGAACATCCCCTGGCCGTAGAGGGCGTCGGACAGGTTGACTGGCCATAGCAGGAGGCACCTCGGTAGGTAATTCTCTCCCTTCTGGACTGATCAACCGAGACGGTGTCGGGTCCCAACGAGGGTCGGTCCGATGAATTCGGCGAAGATACCGCCGATACCTCTGAAGTTCCAGCTCCTGTTCTGCCAGCTGGGCTTCACAGTTTCGAAGACGCATTCCATCTCCTGGTGCCACTTGATGGATATCCTCCGCTGTAGTAGCGGGCGGTCCAGGTCGTTCGGTTCGACCGGGGTTGGTTATGCCAGTGGCCATACTAGTCTCCCTTGGCCTTCTAGTCTGATTTCGGCTCGTCTGGATCGTCGTCGCTCTGGTAGCCGAAGCTGTAGAGGTCGCGACGTTCTGGCCAGTAGAACCGGCTGCGGGCTGCGTACTCACCGCCGTCCTGCGATTGTGTCTCGCGGAAGTCGATACCTGAGAAACAGGTGGTGTTACTTCGTACGATGTAGCTAGTTCCGCCTCCGGGTACTCACTCAAGTAATCGGGCCGCTCGTGGTAAGGCGACATCTCATGTACGCGAGTAGCCACACGCCAGGCCGAGGGCGCTGGGTGGTAGGAGCTGATTTCTTCGCGTGCCGCCGCACGGGCGCGAGCCGGATCTTCCCAGTGGTTAAGACCTTCAATCTCCAGCGCCTGCTCCACTCGTGTTTCCGCCGGGGCTGTCTGCGGTCTTGGCGTCGGGTCGCCCATCCTGTCGGTTTGGCCCTCTCGCCACCGGCGGAGGCGACCTGGGTACAAGTCAGCGTTGCTCGGTAGAAAATCGCCTCGGACCGGCAGCGGTCTGTGAAACTGAGTCATCAGCCACTCTCTAGCCGTCGGTGGTTGCTCCGGTTCGTTAGGTCCGAGCCACTGTCGAAGATTAGTGGTCTCGTTCCAGTCCAGCAATGCCTGGTCCTCGGACGCTATCTGGAGGTCCGCGCGTTGGAAGCGGGTGATGGGTTCACGCTGACTGGCCTGCACCGCGTAGTGCCACATCACTGCTCGATGGTCCTCTCTTGCTCGCTGTTCAACGTCTCTACCGACTGCTCTTTCCAAGATGGCGGCCGTCTCCTCCTGCCGGCGAGGTCTTCTGTGAAAGTTGTTCTGGCCCCGCTCCTCTCGCTCCTGAACGGGGTCCGGTGCAGTGACCTGTCCAATTGGTCCGACGAAATTGACCCGTCGGTACCATTCTGGAACTCCTTCCCGCGGCTGGTCCTGCAGTTCCTCCTCGGGCACCACTCCTCGAAACTGCCACCGTAAGTCCCGTGGTTCCTGCGGGGCCCAGGGGCGATGAGAAACAGGGTCTCCGTTTTCATCCGGTTCGCAGCGAGGAGGGCGCCAGCGATAGGCGCCGGGTACCCAGGTTATCGGAGTACCAGGAGCACTCGAGAAGTCCGCTCGCGGTCTCTCCTGAGGTACGCTACCTGCCTTCTGAACTCCCTGTCCCACCACCTCGTGAGTACGAGGGGGTGCTGCTTCTTCCATATATACAGACAAACTGCCTTCGTCAGACTCCTCCTCCGGGTCGACGTTAGCAGGTAAAGAGCAAGTTGCCGTTCCTGCCTCTCCTCCGTTGTTCGGCCGTGGCCGCCGGGCGGGCGAACCTCGCTGTTCCCCGGCACGTTGACTGATTTCTCGAGTCCTCCGCTCGATCTCCCGGGACTCCTGAATCTGCTCGAGAATCTCCGCTTGTCGCGCACGTATTCCGTCCCAACACTCGCCAATTTTCCGCCGTTCATCCTCGGCTCGGCGACGAAGGTCCTGCGTTCGTTGTTCGACTGTGCGCTCCACCAGGTGTTGCACGTCCTGTTTCACAGCCTGTGATACTCGATTAGCAACCGCCGAAATTCTCTCTGCCTCTTCTCGGGCTTGAGCCTCCTCTCTCTCCAACCGCTCGCATTCTGTGTAGGAAGCGGCCGGGCCTCTGTTGTTGCCTCCCTGTCGGCGGGTGCGAGGGGACTCCTGTAGAATTTCCTTCTGCACTCTGTCCTGGATGGTCTTCCAAATCACAGTGTCTGACACCGGGTCCTCTCGCACCGTCTGGTCCTGACTATCCGCCGCCGTAGAGTGAGAGCGGACAGAGTCGGGCGTAGCTCTGCCTGACCGGGGTGGTTCCGGCGGTCGGTCACTGCCGGCCGCAGAGCGAGTTCGTTGTCCACGACCCTTCTCCGTTGCGTAGGGAAGAAACACCGCGGATTTCTCCGGGCGTTTCTGTTTCACAGCCGTCCTTCTACCCGTATTCGTAACCGTAACTGTCACCGGTGTTCTCCGCTGCGCCGGCGAAGTCCCTCGCATAACCGGCGGTTGTGTGTAGGGGTGGTCTGTATGTTGCTCGCCCTCCGCCAGGATGGTGGTCTCGCTCCAGCACGTACCCGTAGTTGCTCGTTGTTCCCTGGGCGCTCCCTGAAGTTGAGATTCCGTGTTGGTCACAGTTACCGTGAGATGTGGTGATGGTGACTGAGTGCGTCTATGTACAGTGAATGCTGACACCGTTCGAGCAGGGTGCAGCGCTATCGGTCCACTCCACACATCCGGAGGTGGCGAACGCGTCAGAGAGCAAGTGTAGGTGTAGCCTGTCTCTCCCTCCGGTCCAAAAGCGCACGCGTAGTGATGGTCCCGCCGGTCGGGCTGGTACTCCCCCTCTGGCCAACCGTAAGGGTCCAGTCGGGGTCTGCGACTGCCAGCCGTTGCCGACGCAGCTCTCCCTCTCGGCCGAGCACTGGCTGAACGCGGTCGAGGTCTGGGTTTGCCGGCCGGTGGAGGTCTGGTAGGGTCGTAGATGTGTCCCCGAAAACCAGGCCCAGGCGGTGCTCTGTACAACATACCGGGCGGGAAACGCATCTGACGTGGGTGAAATAAGTTACCAGGCAGCTGTCTGGCGCGAGCTGCCGTCTGCGTTTCGTCCGAGAGAACCGGCATTTCCTCCTCGCTAGCATTGCCGGTTTCCTGTAGAAGTTCTCTCAAAAGAGGCGCGTGGGGCGCCACCGGCAACGGCGTTAAAGTCTGGTGCAGCTCCTGTGTGTACTTCAGCTCCTCTATGGAGGTAGTTGCTTCCCGACCGGTGGGGGCCGCCCTAGCCGGCGACCCAACACCAGCGCTGTAGATGTTGGCAGTTGACTGACTGCGTCGCTCCCCCATCAGCCGTTGTCTGTTTTCATACCTGCGGTCATTCTGATGAAAATGACGCACGACCGACTCGGCGACTGCGTCGTCCTCCTGGCACGTAGAACCGTACCGGGCCTGTCTGTACTGCGTCGTTTCCCCACCAGGCCAGGTAGAGACTGCTTCGTAGTTGTGTTGGTGCGTTGGTCCGGCGTAGGCACCAAAAACCTGCACACTCTCCCGAGTGGGGTCAGTGCCTGGCCGGTACGTAGACTCAGAGTCGTAGGGGTGAGCCTGACGTCCGCGAACACCGAACACCGGGGGCCTGTGCACCCTCCTGAGTGGGGCCAGTGTCCGGCGGGTACGTAGACTCGTAGTCGTAGGTATGAGCCGGCCGTCCTCGAACACCAGAGGCCTGTACACCCTCCTGAGTGGGGCCCGTACCTGGTGGAAAAGCCGACTCGTAGCTGCGTTGTTGCTGCTGTTGAGTGCGTCGTCCGTACATGCCGGCGGCCTGTCCACTTTCCTGAGTGGTGGCTCTGTCCGGCTGCCGCTGAGGTCCGTAGCCATTCTCACTGCTCCTGCGGATGAGGAGGTGTCGCGGATGGCGCCTCTTCTTTGCCTGCGGCTGACTGGAAGTCGTAGTCGGTGCCGACCCGTTGCTACCTGCTCGGGGAACGTCATCCGCTCCCGCGGACCCCAAACAGGCGCCGGCCGGCTCTGCAGAAAATGCTGCCGCTCCGTCTGACGTAGCCATAGTAGTTGTCAGCACGGCGGCTAGCTGTCGCGTAGGTAAGTTACCCATATTCGTCGCTCCTCCGTGTTCCTGCTGATCAAGTTGACTGGCTGCGGCCAAGTTGTCTCGGCGAGTTTGGGCCAGCAGTCCTCTGCCGGCTCCACGACTGGCCGGTCCTCCTCTGCTCACACGGGGAGCTCCTCTTCCTCGCGTCCTTGCTCTGGCAGGTCCGCGGAACTGCGTCCTCCCACGCTCGCACTCCATCTTGAAATAGTAAATTAGCGATCTTCCCTAATCTCGGTGTTGAACCTCCAATTCTGTCATAACCCCTACTGTTGGCGGTTCCTGGGGTTAGACAGAATAAAGCTGGGCTGGACGGTGGACGCTGCGGCAGGTGAAGAAGAGGTGGTTTTTGATAAAAAGTTGAATTTGGTGATTTTGTTGAAAGTTGAAATAAAACGTGTTGCCGAGAAGAGAGTAGTGAGAAAAGAAAATAGTGTAGGTCGACGCCCTCTCCGTTGATCAAGTCAGCCGGTAGAGAGCCGGGAAGAGTAGCAAATAGTATCAATTTCGCACTAAGTGACTACCCGTGAAAAGGCGACAAGTTACCACGCTACAGGCGGTCGACAGGACGAGGCACTCACTGCAGGAGGCTTGTTCTCGCTCCTCGTAGTCGCGTTGGGGCAGCTAGGCGGGCCTTGCTTGCGCTGTGAATCCAGTCCAACAGACAAGTCTTTACTAGACAGCCGCACACTAGTCTTACGGATTCAAAGAATAAAATACAGGGTGAGTTGGAGAAAATGAGTAAAGAGAGCGCCATATTGGATCACGATCACATCACCCTATCACCGAGCTTCTTGTCCTCCGAGACTCCGCCCCCGACCAATCAGCTGCGCGCCTCCTCCTCGTTCCTCGGTTCTTATTGGCCGGTCTGTGAGGCCATGTTGGTTTGCCTGCCAGCTGCCAGCGAACGGGTCCCGACGCGAACACTCCGCTCTCCCTGCGTGGCCGATGAGCGCAAATACGGTAGAATTTGGATAGGGTTCTGCACATTAGCCTTATTTATTTCTTGAAGATACTGGTTTACAGAAAATTGGTTTCATTTACCGAAATAATTTTCTGTTTTTTTTTCGCTTGATCATCGAAAGAATTCTATTATAAGCTTGCTAACAGTTTTCGTACCAAAACCATATGCGCTAAATAGAAGACGATGTAGCGCATCTATTTATGCTGAGAATATTGTACCTGAACGGTCCCAGAGAGCAGCTTACGTGCGGTACGAATTGGTCTGATTGACATTAAAATGTCACTAACGGAAAAACGAAAGCATGAAATCCTACCAAAACATATACGCTAAACTGGAAAAATCATTGCGCATTTATCACAGTCGAAAACCTGGCCCTGCTAGGTTGCATTAGAGCAGCTTACGGTCGGTACGATTTGTAAGCGCGCAGCGAACATAAAAATTGCAAAACGACTCTCCTTAGTTTAAGAGTTGTTTTTTCGTTACTGGAGTGGAGCTCTTCGGGTTTTTTGTCTGGCCTAATAGATGTGACTCTTGGCTACAATTCTATGCTAAATTCAGCAGGAAAACAAGCGGATTGAGTAAGTGGGAACGCCTAAAAGTCATATGTGCGCCGTTTCCATAAAACAGTCGTGAGCTAGGAAAACTGTAGTATAAAGAACTCTGATCGGCTAGCAGAAAATGTTCTGGTGTGGCATTATATCGACAGAAGTGCATGTAACCCACTCTTCTAGTCTGTGTGATCATTGTTTTGTGAGTCCTAATAGTAAACTCTCTTCATTTGGTGCCGGGACCGACCCCATTCTTTTTGTCGTGTTGTACGTCCACCTCTCCATCGTTCCTCACATCATCCAACTCTACCAAGCCTACCTACCGCTCTGCCGCCACCACCACGTGCCCACCTACCAACCCACCTTCCACTTGCCAGCCATATCCGCTCAGAGCCAATGTCCAGGGGAGTAGACACCTGCTGCCCAGTCCAAAATAAAGAGAGTTTACTGTTAGGACACACAGAACAACGATCATAATATAGACTAGACGAGTGGGTTATAAACATCTTTCAATATGTATTTCTTTTTGAAAGCCTGCACGCAAAGCACCAGTCACTTTGCCGATTTATGTCGTGCTCTTCACCTACAATACTAAACTGACGTACTTTAATCTGGTGTGCTTGCGGAAATGTCTTTTCTGATAGAATCGTATAGCTTCGAAGTTGTTGCACAAGACGTGCAGATAGACTGCCTTCACCAATCCTAATCAATGAAGTAGAGTTGAGACAACCAACTTTATAAACCAATCAGGCAATTAAAATATATCGGTTCAACTTACAGTGGGTGACAACATAAGGCCACTGATACAAGAGCGAAAATGGTAGGTATGGCTTAGATCAAGGCCATAGATGGTACTGTCACGCAATAGAAAATGACACATGTAACAGGTGACTCTGATGGGGCAGGGGCGTTGCGGCGTGGTCTGGCGCTGGTCGGAGGGGGGCTGAGCCCAAATTCTAGGGGAGGGGTTGGGTGCTAAAAACGCTCAAAATCACAATTTTGTACTACAAATCGCCAATAATCGCAAATTTGGGTTCAAATACAGTGCTGTTTTACAGGCGATTTAGTGTTTTTTAAAATTCTAAACAATTGCAATAATTACTTGCCTGCCACAAACAGGGGTGGGGGCGTGGGTGGAAGGGAGGATAGGGGTCTGGATGAAGTCGGGCGGGAGGCAGACCCTGTTATGGTAAACGGCTCTTGATTGAAGTGACACCATGCATAATGGTTCGGTTAGTTACCATAACAGTTCAAGTTGAACCGGGATGTGATAATTGAGAGATTGGTGAGTAAAGTGTGAGAGAATACCAGAATGAGGGGAGACGCCACAGGTGAGATACTGGAGATAATGATCGAGCAATCTGCTTGCGATGCCGCGACAGCGGTATGGTCTGGACACTCCGAGACTTAGTATGTACGACACCAGTGTGTTGGCTGGTAACGAACTGGCCAATATGTCTCTGTCCTTAAATCAAACCGTCTATATATTCCAACACTAATTATCATTAGACAGCACAAGACTTGGATGTAAAAGAGCAGCAAGGCTAAGGATTACCTCCGGATTACACTGAATAACCACTTTTTCTTCTGCCACCATAAGCCCGACCACTTTGTTGTTGTGCCACGTGGCCGCCGCCAACGCATATAAACTTTGGTTGGACGTTATTTCGTTATACCAGTAGTCCGGATATCTAAACCGTTTACATTGCACTGCACAGTTTTCTAACCAATCTCTACTTCCGCAGTACTATTGTATAGGGAACGACCGGTACCGGATTTTTGGGTCCGATCGGAATCGGAACTCAAGTACGGAATTTTTCGGAATCGGAACTTTTTTGAAAATCGGCTTAAAATTTTTGGAATAACCTGTTTTTGGCAAAGAAACAGTGTTTACGCAACCATCCTTTACAATTCCATGCAAACATCCAGTACAAATCACCATGTCAAACGATAACAATGCATTAAAATCGCAAACCGTCAACAGGTAAAATTCAAAGCGTGCAAATTATACTTTAAAATCAACAATTTTTCAACGTTTTCAGGTTTCAAGTTACTTCTGTCGCCTTCCGAAATGTGTTGTGCCAAAGCTTAAAAATAGAACTACAATAATCTAAAATGTAAAACCACCGTTGAGAGATTCCAAAAGGTGGCCCAAAGCCCATTTTAGTCTTCAAAAGCGGCATTCGATCAACATTTCTTGAACTACGTAGTCTATCAGTACTCTAAGGCCTCCGATTTTTAAGTCTAAATAATGATAATTGAATGAGAAATTTTATTTCAAAATTTTATCAACCATAGTAAATGATTGAAAAATTTGTGATTTTCAGCCGTTTATAGCTAATTTACTCCAGAACCTGTTGGCGTACGCTAGCGTTCTTGCCACCATTCTGTAGCTGAAGGATAGCGCTACAATAATCTAAAATATAGAGCATAGATTTTAGGGGTTACAGATAAGCTATTGGGGTTGAAAGGGGTCGAAAATTTTTTTCTTAAAAAGTGCAATTCGACAGATGCGTCTTAAAGTAGTCAAAAGTACTCTTAAACCCCCGATTTTTAAGTCAAAATCTGATTACTAAGCCATCAAAGAACATCAAATTCGAAATTTTCATCCAATCCTAGTTAAGCAGCCCGATTACTATATCTTCGAATTGAAGCATCAAATCTGGGATTCCTTTTCAGGGGTTTGAGAACTTGGCTATACTACGTATTAGTGTATCAACTTTCAGCTGTCTAGGTCAATGTTATTGAGGCTTGGATTTAGGCTTTTCTTCAACCGAATTTTGAACACTGATTGTGAAGGTGTAACTTATGACATAGAATGTTTTCAGATGAAATAATTTGTATTGAACATGTCTATAGTTAGGGGATTGTGCTGCCGAGTAGAACTCAATTTTTTAACTTTTATTTTTTACTTAGTGGGATTACAGTAGGTATGGATTACTAAACTACGCAGATTGTCGATTGTACAGCAAGGAAGACACGCAATAGTACGCAAGAAATGGTGTTTGATTTCCTAAAAAATTAGCAAAAGTTCCGAAAAATTCCGAGACCTCTGAGTTCGGGATCGGAATCGGAACTGCCAGTTCCGATCGGAATCGGAATCGGAATTCCGGTCATTCCCTACTATTGTACTGTCGTAATACATACACCTTGTGCGCTACTGATACCATACACGTCAGGGGTATCAAGTTACCCACCCCACCGTACCGGTACCAAACGTGCCGCAAGAGACTGGCTGTAATACGATACAATACCAAATCGGCTGTTGACAGCGACGCCAGTTGTTGTTGTTCTACTAACTCATTCGTCCTTACAGAATAGATTGGAGTAGCCAGCTGACTGCTATACAGTGAAGGAAGAGACACAAAAAGTGAAAAGTCCTCAGAAAAAACAAAACCGGAGCACCATGTAACTTGTCATCCGTCAGGTGCCATTCATTTCGCCGTCACGAATATTTTAGAATAATTTTGTATAGAAAATTATGACTAAAGTATGCCTAGATCAGGTGCAAATGAGCTGAGAATAGCTTATTTTCACCTAGTTAAACGAAAAATAAGCCAAAAACCTTGATTTTAGCTATCCATCAGCCGCCACCACCCCTCCCGAAGGAATTTTTACAGAACATTTTGTATAAAAATTTGCCGCCACCCCTCAGCCGAAATGCTAGCCCAACGGAAAAAACCAATACCCAATATTTTTCAGAATGAGCACAGGAATTTGCGTAAGTGCTAAATTGCAAGCCTATAACATCATTCTAAAGCAATTATATTCTTTAAAAAGACACTGGCAAGCTATGTCAGACAGTTCGAAAGTGCTTTCAAGGAGGGAAATACGATGGAAATTTTGTTTTCCTAAAACATTTGTGCTGAAAAAGTGAACCAACATGCATGGTAGAACCCATACATATAACAAGGGGGTCTGGGGGGTCTACCCCCACCCGACTTAGGTCAGACCCCCACTCCGAGACGATTTTCCCGACCCCCCTCCGATTTTTCTGGCAAGTAATTTTTTGAGCAAATTTTTGCATTTTTTTGCAATTTCAGACACAAAAATTCTCAAAATCGCCCGCAAAACAGCGTGTATTTCAGCCCAAATTAGCGATTTTTAGCCCAAAAATTTTTCGATTTTGAGCGTTTTTGGTGCCCAACCCCCTCCCAAAATTTTTGCTCAGACCCCCCGGCCGGCGCCAGATCTCCCCTAACCCCCCTCCCCATTCGGCGGATGACCTGTTACATGTATGGTAGAACCTATTGTATGCTCACATGTTACTCTTAAAGTGTTTTGCCACCCTGATGGCAAGCTACTACAACTATTTTGTTGGTCTACTCAACTAATTTCTGTTAAATAAGAACAAAATACAAAGCCATCTTTTCATTTGTATTCATCCTAATTTTAAGCAAAATACATCAATTTAGAAAATCAAATGAGTTTTCACAGATCCATATTCATATTATCATTCATGTAACAGGTTATACGCCGAAGGGGAGGGGGTTTACCCCTGACTAGTGATGTAAACGAGTTGGAAATACCGAGTTCCGAGTTTCATAGAATACCGAGTTTTACCGAGTCTTGCTGAGAACCATACATGTAACAGGGGGTCTGCCCCCACCCGACTTAGGCCAGCCCCCCCCCCCCCAAGACGATTTCACCGCCCCCCGGCCCCCCCCTCCGATTTTTCTGGCAACTAAATTTTCGAGCAAATTTTTGCAATTTTTTACACTTTCACACACAAAAATTGCCAAAATCGCCTGCAAAACAGCACTTTTTAGCTGTATTTCAGCCCAAATTAGCGATTTTTGAGCGTTTTTTAGTGCCCACCCCCCTCCCCCAAAATTTTGGCTCAGACCCCACGGCCGGCGCCAGACCCCCCAACCCCCCTCCCCCCATCGGCGGATGACCTGTTACATGTATGCTGAGAACCATAACGACTACTGCAAATAGCAATGATTTTCATTGCTTACTAGAGTGCGAACTGGTATTGGGCATTGGGGTGTATTCCAGGTATTGGGTATTGGGGTTTTTACCCCCCAATACCCAATACTAACTGGCACAGGTAAAAATAGAGGATAAAATCGATGTTGACCTGAAAAATGGATCTGAAATAATCGAAAAAGTTGATCGATGATTCGGTTTAGGAAGCTGTTTTCGCGTTAAATCAACTAAAGGTTAGTAGAATTTCCTAAAGTGTGTACGCTTTTCTAAGCGCTACACCAGTAATTAATTTCTCTGTTCTTATTTAAAATAAAAATGTCACCATAATGTACCAGTACCGTACCCATGGCTATTGTGATGGTGCACACAATTTCCAGCCGAGTTAGGAAAAAAATTCGCTGGAAATAAGAAACACGTCTGAATTACGAAATATTAACTACCAAAACAGTTAATTTCTGCTAATTTTACGCTCCGGTTCCGGTCGATCGCTACATGCAAGCAGGCGGTGCATGTTTTGTTAAAACCTGGCAGCGAGCGGCGGCACGGATGTAAAGATCAAACGCACGACTGTTTAAACGGAGGACGCAAACCAGCAGAAACCAGAAAAAGCAAACAGACAAGACTATACTCAGACTCACTCGATCGGGAAAATTTCAGTGCACAACTGTTTGACACTCTCGATGTCCTCGGGCATCAGATACCGCAGAGAGATGGCGTCTTGCAGTCCAACGCCGCTTTGCAACAGCAAATCATCTGTGTGAGGACTCACCACCACACTCGACAGACGTGCCGACAACTTCGTCTCACTACAACACACTTATCTTTGGGGCATGTGCAACAATTGCGTAATGGTGCTTTTACGCTTTTTCCGACCCCCTCCCCTTATAGCTCGTAGTAATTTTCTGGCCCCTCCACTAATAACGTAATAATTTGGCTACCCCCAGAAATTTTGCGTTCAATCCCATATAAAATGACGCTTTTAATAAAATAACATCTGTATACAGTAAGATATTGATAATTTTCTTTATCGATGAGCTACGACTACATGTTTTACAATATAGTCTTCGTTTTGTCCGTCTGATTGAAACTACGCAGTAACGCTGCATCTGGTCTCACACTTATTATTTCTATTAAAATGAAATTACATGCGCTTATCTCAATCGAATCTGGAAATATTTGCGAAACTGTAAAAAAAAACGGTTCACTTCACTTGGTTCTTCCCTTCCAATAAACAAACTCAAAATTGTCAAGCTAAAGTTGAAGTTAGTTTACAAAGCAACTAAAACTCAGTCTACTGCCTATTATCCATAAATTTACAATAAATTGCTCATTGCGCTCAAAGTTAGTGAACGACTGGAACCAGATTTTTGGCTCCGATCCGAATCGGAACTCAAGCACAGTTCCGAATCGGAATTTTTCGGAATTCGGAACTTTTCCAAAATCAGCTTAAAATTTTAGAATAATCTGCTTTTCACCAACAAACAGTGTTGACGCATGCACACCGTTTATAATTACATCTCATACCTGTCTCATCTAATCTCAGCAGCAATAACATTTGCATTAAAATCGCACCAATCAATCAAAAACTGTAATTGAAATCAACCACTAAGTTTTGCGGAAATAAATCTTTTTTCGAACGAACACTGGTTTTGGAGGCCAAAACTCTCGCTCCCCCTTAAATAACAGACTTTAGGGTCCCAGGAAAAGAAAAAGAAAGGCCATTTGAACAGCTGCAAAACCATATGCGAGTCGCGATGCTGGCTTACGAAACGAACGAAGGGTAATCGCTTGAATGGAGGCTGTCAGACACCAGAAAATGACCCCAAAAATGTCTGACCCAACTTTGAGGGAGTGTAGCTGCGGTTCATAGTTTGAAATCAGCCAGCTGCGTGAGATCACCCTACTTGCCGCCTCTGTTCGGCACCTAAGCTGACTTTCTTGCAAAACGTATTTTATGAGCTAAAAACAAGCCTATTACAAAAAAACTGAGTGGATCGCTGGTGTCATCGATCAGATGCCGTTTAAGATACATAATTAGCAACTAAAATTTCTATCTCAGCACAAAGACAGGCAAGAAATGATGATTGGCGTTAAAAAATTTATCATAAAAGTTCCGAGACCTCAAACTTCGAAATCGGAACTGCCAGTTCGGATTGGATTTGGAATCGGAATTCCGGTCGGTCCCTATTCAAAGTTATAAAAAACGTCTCGCAACGCACTAAACTACTGAAGGTAAAAGTCAGTGTGATCATTGACGATTCAAACAGAATTTTTCTATTTTTTTATGAAAGTACAGCGACTAGTACAAAAAGATGACTAGCAGCTGGTTCTGATGTCACTGTTTGTTTGTAGAGCAGTTTTTCAGCACATTGATTCAGAACAAGTACGCACATGATAGTTGTGACATAACAAATGTATCAAACTACGGTTGTCGGTGTTATGAGACTTCATCCCGATCCCATAACCATTCACAGCGGCTGACAGACAATGAAAACCTGATTTTACGTTCTGTTTGATATTTACAGAATAAAAAATACAAAAAAGTTAGACCAGATGCATCATTACTGGTAAATCGGAAAATTCGCTCAACACTAGCAACAATTCTTTTGTGTGTGTTACTGCTGGGTAGCTGCATCACAGTACTCAGTTCGAATTTTCTATTGAGGGGAGACGCCCAGTTCGCCGCGACCGGTTCGCCGCGCCCAGTTTGCCGCGGCCGGTTTGCCGCGAGCCCGTTCGCCGCAGGGTTATACCGCCGCGGACCGGTTCGCCGCAGGTAATAATTTTTTAATTCGGTTTAGCAAGCGTACATATACTGTGGCTGCTTATAAATAAGAAGTTATTTTTAAAGATTAGTCTTGTAACTAACCGGTAAGACTACCCGGAAGCGCGGGACGGTCAACAGACAACAGAGCCTAATACGCCACACGCTACCACCTGTGCAGCCAGTAACAGACAAGCCTGGCGCTGCAAGGTGGAGCCACGATAGCAGGACGTGCGCCCGGGGGGCTGTAGTCATGGGCTATAAGGCGCGTCCAACTCCTCATTAGCTGATAAGACCACTGCCTCCAACGACCACAGGTGGGTGAGAGGAGTGAGTGAGCGCGTTTAGAAGTTCAGCTGGCACACGCGCCACATGCCAGCCTACTTGCCATCGACTCGTCTTTGCGACAAACACTACTTGCGTCAAGGAGGTGAACGTCTGCAGTCGCCTCGCTACACACGCACACAGCAGTCAGTGGCCTAACCACTCGACCGACTGTTCTGGCGCAACAAAAATTTATACCCGCCCTGTTAACCTCTCTCTAATAGTCTAGTCCAAATATTCATTTTCTTCAATTTTCATAGAATTGGGGACGTTAATGTTCTTTGTACGTAAATTATGCTACCAGACATGGGAAAAGGGGGTTGAGGGAGGGATGGTCCCCCTCATGCTCTTACATACCCCTCAAGCCGCCTTCCCGCCACTACCCTTTCGGAATTGTGCTTGGATATTGGTGTAAATGGGCTTAAAATAGCCTACGTATTTAACGAAAAATATGCCAAAAATATTGATTTCAGTATAAAAACTGGGACTTTTTCGTTTATCAGCCGCGCTACCCCCTCAACCCCCGTCATGATTTGAAAATTCACCAGTATGCATACCTTGTCATGTCTGATAGTAACAAAGAGACTTAAACCAAACGATGACCACAGCACCACTTCGATGCGTTGACACGGTTAACACGATCCGCTAACACGATATATTTACATGATCTCCAAGCACGTGTTTGCAGATCGTGTTAACCGTGTCGACACTGAGACCGACTCCAGCGTGTTAGCACATCGCTAACACTATTAACACGATATGCGTACAGGATTTGCCAACACGTGTAAGCAGATCCTGTTAATCATGCCGACAGAGTCGTTTTTCCTGCGACAGTACAAGTACGCTTGCTAAACCGAATTTAAAAATTATTATCTGCGGCGAACCGGTCCGCGGCGAAATAACCCTGCGGCGAACTGGCTCGCGGCAAACCGGGCGCGGCAAACCGGGCGCGGCGAACCGGTCGCGGCGAACTGACCCCAACCCTCTATTGAGAGTCACACTGCACTGACTACCGTTACCAAAATACTGTTACCAACGTAACGGCTCACACTGCAAAGAGAGATCGAACCTGTGTTCTTTGTCGAGAGAGTGCTCGCAGTCGGGAAGAGGGTGGGGCAGGGGGAGGAAGGGAGTGTCGAGAAGGGGAGTGCTGGCCGCCGAACTGGCCACCGACAGAGAAGCTGACGATCGATCGGTGATGAGGTCGCAGGGAGCGATCGGCCAAGCCAGATCGGATCGCACGACTGGCAAAGAATCGGACGAAATGAGCACTGACATCAAAGGCAAACCGCTCCTGCGCCGCTAATGCGCATCTCGCTCAGTCTTCCATCACAGATACGAATGCGTCTGCAGAAGGCGCCAAATCGGAGAGTCTGAAAACCAACAATCTCATCCTCAGCATAATCGAGAAAACTACACAGAGCCTCAGTTTACCCAAGGACTTGTTGCCAGCGCTAACTGGTGCTTTGTTTACAATATACAGGCTAGCCGAAACTTTAGCCAACTAACCTTTCTCTGCCTAACTTTTTCAACACTTTAGTCTAGCAAAGGGTTTTCGAGTGGATGCTGAAACGCTAATGGCCACCTAACCTCTAAGAGGATCAACAGGATGACAGGCCTATTTCCGTGTATATATCCCTATCCCTATTTCTAAGAAACACGTAAATTGTAGACTCAACTTTTTTACTCATAAGATGGTAAAATTCTGGAATCAACTGCCAAATGAAGTTTTGAATGCTAAGTCTTTGGGCAAATTTACGGCCTTGGTACTCGGACGATAAACTTTGTATTGTATTGTAATTGTATGTTAATGAGTTGTAAAAAATGCTTGAAGTCGAAAGATTTTTGCTTATTTTAAATTTTTATTTCAAAAATACTTTATTTCGAAAAAGAAGTGAATTTAGCATAAAGGCGATGCAAGGATGCATCAGAAGCAATTTTAAATAGAAAAGCTTATACTTAGGTTCAAACATAGTGTTATTGCCTGAGAGTTGACATTCTTTCTACCTTCAGCACTGCTGACAGACATACATGGGCCGGGGTACACCGCTCCCCCTCGGCCGGCCATACCCCTCCTCGGCCGGCCACACCCTTCCCTCCCCCACCCCCCCCCCTCCCGGAGGGAGGAAATTTTCGCTTATTTAAGGCAAAAAATAGTTTTTTGCCTTCTTCGCCCCCCCCCCGAGGTCTCCAACCCCCCTCCCCCTCCGGATTTTTCCGGCCCATGTATGCTGACAGAGCGGCTACTTTCGTATTTTCAGGCATAGAATACACATAAAATTGCCAGAATTGCACTGCTAATTAAAGTCTGAGGTTAAATTCAGCGATTTCACAAAAAATTCTATACGTCGAGTCGAATCGAATAAAATAAAAATTTTTCAAAATGAGCCTTTAAAAAGCATTTTTAAAAACGATTTTTTTAAAACAAACCCTAACAATTCGAATGTTAATTTTAGACAAAGTTATCTTTCGCATATCGTAAGCACACAAAAAAAGTGAACACTCTATCTTTCTCCTCAATTTCATTCTCACCATTTAGTAAAAATTCATTCATTGTTTCAGACTGGACGGATGAAACGCTTACTTTCCATCATTGAGAATTCTTCGGCAGCCTTGGTTCCTGCACTTGGCTAAAAGTCAAAACCATCGGCAAACATTAGTATTAACATTAACATGCATTTTCCGAGAAAGTCAACTTGGATATAAGGGAAGGTGGTCAAGCAACTTTTTTCGCGGATCCGGCTGGTATCCAAATAATGTTAAAACAAATGTCAAACGAAAACAAAATCAGTGACCCCATAGAACTGGAGCTCCACCCCTCAAAGTTAGGTGGGTAGCCACTGTTTTGGTCATTCTTGGACGTTTACTGAAACGATCACCATTCAATGGTTTCTCTAGATACAGAATTGGTTTGCTCACCATTAGATAGCCCTGACACTTGCCTTTATGGCGCTGCATAGCACGCTTCCAGAACAAATATCCAGCGTGATTATTCTCCAAAAAATGTAGGTAAATTGCCACTCGGTTCTTTTTCAGAAAAAATGTTATAACATCCGCCACAATTGCAGGGGAAGCCAATACTTGCAGAAAAGATGCAAAACAAAATGCCAAACAAAATTAACTTAGTTTCGATAAAAATTTTGGGGATAGCGGATGAGTGTTTTGCATTTTGAACACAGTTGACAACAATTTTTTGCTTATAAGAGCAAATCAGCTGAATCCAGGGCAGTTTTACCTGTAAATACCGAATATGAACCCAGTTTGCTTGGATTCCTTCAGCTTCACGAGAAATTTGCATCCAAATCCTTGAGCAGCTCTATTTCTAAAGCGGAACTGCTCACTAGCATAATAGTACCTAATATAATATGCATCTTTTGCATCTTATTCATAAATCACTTACAATGTGTATGACAGGGCACCAGGACTACATAACACACTCTGAAGCAGTATGTTTGAAAAACTGATGTCATTTTCACAATCAGCTGAGAATGAGCTCAGAATAGCTAATTTTAACTTGTTTTAATGAAAAATAAGCCAAAAAAAGTTGATTTTCGCCAAAAATCGGACTTTTTGGCTTACCACCCCTCAGCCCCCCATCAGGCGCTCCTACCCCCCTCAGCCCCCCTCAGGAATTGAAAATTCTACCCCCATCAGCCGAAATGTTAGCCCATGTCTGTACCAAGCACAGTAATTTGTGTACAAATTCTCAAAATGCCGATATCTTGAGAACTATGCAACTCAGAGCAAAAATATGGTTAGTTTCGGAATCTATATAGGAGAAACTGCTTTCCATCATGGTTTTTGCTCATGCTAGTTAGCAGTTCCACTTTAGAAATACAGCTGCTCAAGGATTTGGATGCAAATTTCTACCGAACCGGAAGGAATCCAAGCAAACCGGGTTCATTTTCGTAATTTACAGGTAAAACTACTGCACCGGATTCAGCTGATTGCTCTAATAAGCAAAAATTGTTGTCAACTGTGTTCAAATCGCAAAACATCCACTCCCTACCCATACTTTTTTTGAAACAAGGTTAATTTATTTGGCATATTGTGTTGCACCTTTTCTGCAAGTATTACAGGGTTCGTACAGACACGGGATCTCAAAATTCCCTGACTTTCCCTGGCGAAAATCGGAAAATTCCCTGACTTTTCACAAAAATACCCTAGAAAATCAGAAAACGGGAAATATTCATTTAACTTAATGATCGTTTGCAGACGCAACAGAGAATACAATTATTTAGACTCTTCAAGCTCAATTCTTGCTCTAAGCGCTTCGTTTTCACTTCCTGCTCTTTCAGTTCTTGCCAGTGGCGCATGCAGGATTTTGCAAAGGGGGTGTAAAAACCTTTGAGGGGTGGAGCTCCAGCTCTAGGGGGTCACTGATGTTCCAACATGAACCGTTGGTGTTCGTTTGACATTTATTTTAACATTATTTGGATACCAGCCAGATCCACGAAAAATAGTTGCTTAACTTTTCTAAGTTGACTTTCTTGCAAAATGCGTGTTAAGAGTACGAACCAGCATGAACTGAAAAGGGGGCGATGAACGAGCTTCTGTGTCCTCTCCTTTACGTGCGCATCCTAAAAAGTAGACAATGCTAATTCATAGAGCAACAGTAAATGGTAAATGCCAAACCAATAGAATTTAATTGTAAGCAGTAAAACAGGCTTATTTATCGGTTTTATAAGTTTTTAATACGATATGAACTGTTTAGAACACTACTTACAAACGGTTTAGATTAGAAAGAGCAGACATGACCTAAATCGGGTCCAGTTTGTTGGTTAATACAACATTAATTTCGGTTTGGGGTTTGTTCCTGATTCCCCAGCTGCACTTGATCCGAAATCCCTTACTAAAAAGTGGATCAGCTGTAGCTGGGGAAATCAGGAACCGATCTCAAACAGAAATTAATGCTTTTAATGATTATAATTTATTATAAATTAACAAGTTTAATCGATACATATCGATTAGTTTTGGCAAAACTTGAAAATTTCAAAATCGTCCAAATATGGTCACGTTATATATCATTTGAAAGCCCTTCGCCTAACGAGTCTTAGATCACTACATCAGCATAGGGCACGCCCCGTGGGGCCTGTTTTACCAAATAAAAGTACCCCCAGACCAGAGACGCATCAGTAGGAGGCACTGGCTTGTCGGTGGCGAGTGGCCTTTTTTGGGGTGTGGGTGTGTTGTAGCAGAGAGTGAGCAATAACAATGGTCCTGCACATACATGTAACAGCTCCGGGCCGACCTGGGGGGAGGGGGGTAGGGGGGGGGGGGTTTCCTCAGGTGGGGGGTCGAGGGGGGGTTTCCGCCCAGGTGGGGGTCCCAAATTTCAAAAAGCTCCGAAACGCCTAGAAATGCGTTTTTAGCACGTTTTTTTCAGTAAGGACGCTAAAAATCGCTATTTTAAGCTGCCAAATAGCGTTTTAAAGCTAAAAACAAGCAAAAAATGACAAAAAGAGCTTCCAAAAACACCGATCAAGTGAATTTTAGGCTAAAAATTAGTGATTTCTGACCCAGTTTGCTAATACTGGAGCCACTACTAGTACTTGTATTTTTTGGTCGGGGGAGGGGTCCCTTAACCTGTCTCGGGGGGGGGGTGAGGGGGGGTTTGGCCTTTCCAGCAGGGGGGTAACCCCCCAAACCCCCCCTAGTACATGTATGGTCCTGCAGGTGACCGGTCAACGGCTTTACATCACACTAGACTGGCTCCAGCCTGTGCTGAGGTCAGGTCGCCGCGGCCAGTGGCGTATCCAGGATTTTGGAAAGGGGGCGTAAAATTTTGAAAGTGTCTGGTTGGGCCGCTGCCCAGCCAGGGTAAGAAAATTTAGCAAAAATAGCCTTCAAAAACGCGTTTAAAACGCATTCCGAGCTTAAAATTAACAGAAATTGTAAGTTTTAGTAGTTGGGCTTCTGCCCGACCAGGGCGAGAAAATTTTGAAAATTTGGCCTTCAAAAACGCATTTAGAAGGCATTCTGAGCACAAAATAGACAGTTTTAGTACATAATTCATTTGTTTCTTATACAGTCAGGGAAATAACAACATATATGGTATCAGTACGTACACATATATGGAAACGGTACCATATATGGTACCGGTACACCTTCAAGTGGTACCATATATGGTACCACTTCCTTATATGGTACTGGTACCATATATGGTACCGGTACCATATATGGTACCCCTTCGATCGAGGCCTCAGGTGGTACCATATATGGAAACGGTACCATATATGGAACCGGTACCATATATGGTAACAGGTACCATATATGGTACCCCTTCGATCAAATCATAAGGGGTACCATATATGGTACCGGTACCATATATGGTACCCTTTCGATCGAGGCCTCAGGTGGTACCATATATGGTACCGGTACCATATATGGAAACGGTACCATATATGGAAACGGTACCATATATGGTACCGGTACCATATATGGTACCCCTTCGATCGAGGCCTCAGGTGGTACCATATATGGTACCGGTACCATATATGGAAACGGTACCATATATGGTAACGGTACCATATATGGTACCGGTACCATATATGGTACCCTTTCGATCGAGGCCTCAGGTGGTACCATATATAGTACCGGTACCATATATGGAAACGGTACCATATATGGAAACGGTACCATATATGGTACCGGTACCATATATGGTACCCTTTCGATCGAGGCCTCAGGTGGTACCATATGGTACCACCTCAGGCCATACATGTAACAGATCATCAGCCGAACGGGGGAGGGGGAGTTGGGGGTCTGGCGCCGGCCAGGGGGGGGTCTGAGCCAAAATTTTGGGAAGCGGGTCCGGCACTAAAAAACGCTCAAAAATGGAAAAAAATCGCAATTTTTGGGCCAAAAATCGCTAATTTGGGCTGAAATACAGCTAGAAAGTGCTGTTTTACCGGCGATTTTGGTAATTTTTGTGTCTGAAATTGCAAAAAATCGCAAAAATTTGCTCAAAAATTACTTGCCAGAAAAATCGGAGGGGGGTCGGAAAAATCGTCTCGGTCTCGAGGGAGGTCCCTATCCAGGGGGGGTCTGGCCTAAGTCGGGTGGGGGGGGCAGACCCCCCTGTTACATGTATGCCTGAGGCCTCGATCGAAAGGGTACCATATATGGTACCGGTACCATATATGGTACCGTTTCCATATATGGTACCGTTTCCATATATGGTACCGGTACCATATATGGTACCACCTGAGGCCTCGATCGAAAGGGTACCATATATGGTACCTGTACCATATATGGTACCGTTTCCATATATGGTACCGTTTCCATATATGGTACCGGTACCATATATGGTACCACCTGAGGCCTCGATCGAAGGGGTACCATATATGGTACCGGTACCATATATGGTACCGTTTCCATATATGGTACCGTTTCCATATATGGTACCGGTACCATATATGGTACCACCTGAGGCCTCGATCGAAAGGGTACCATATATGGTACCGCTACAATATATGGTACCCCTTATGATTTGATCGAAGGGTTACCATATATGGTACCTGTTACCATATATGGTACCGGTTCCATATATGGTACCGTTTCCAGATATGGTACCGGTACCATATATGGTACCACCTTAGGCCTCGATCGAAGGGGTACCATATATGGTACCGGTACCATATATGGTACCAGTACCATATAAGGAAGTGGTACCATATATGGTACCACTTGAAGGTGAACCGGTACCATATATGGTACCGTTTCCATATATGTGTACTGATACCATATATGTTGTTATTTCCCTGACTGTTATATTTTTGACAGACTTTTTCTTCCTACCTCCACCGCAAAGGAGGGTGTACACACCCTACACCCACCTGGATACGCCACTGGCCGCGGCCCGCTATTAATAGTAGAGTGCCGAGGCATCGCATGTCTGATAAATGTACGTACACAGAGCGCAGCAACAACTTCGCTGTATGGATACATCAACCACGCTCCGGAGGGCCTGTTTTACATATATAAAAATACCCCAAGAGGGACGCATCAGTATAGGGGCACGTTGCGGAGTAGGGTAAAAGTTAAAAACAAGAAAGAAAGAACCCCTAAAAATCCGCCGAATACAAAATTTGCGTTTGAAGAAGAGAGTTTCTTCGACAAGAGAGAAACTCCGTGTATTTCTTCCGCATTCTTCTATCTACCTACTAACTAAACATCGTTTTGTCATCGTCCGTCACCCCGGGTCGGCTTTTTTTTTGTTTTGGAAGAAAGAAGAAGCTTCAGTGGGGAGATCACTCGAATTGCAAATTTTAAACGCAGACCCCGAATGCGGTATCAAACGACTGCTGACGATCTCCTGATTATTATTTTACACATCAACATCTAATTACTGCATGCTATATTCAGCTTTACCTCAGATACGTGCTTTTAGTCTTGATCTCGAAACATTTTCTGGAAACGTGCGCACCCTAATCGTAAATCTATAACAAATATGATCGAATGCGGTATAAAGCAACTGATTTTGACTTCTACATTATTATTTTATACATCGGCCGATTCACAACCAATTACTGCATGTTATCTCACTCAGATTACGCGCTGCAGTCATATCTCGTACGTCATAGATTATCGGCCGATACCCCGGAACCCCTCTTAGAAAACTTGGTGTAAAATTCATACGTATGGACGTACATTCGTGCTCAAGGCCGGATCGGTAGACTATTACCCTAGATCAGAATTAGCACAGTTAGAAAGATTGGGATTGAAACCCCCTATACGGTGGCCCCTTTTCAAATGACGAAAAATGCGTCACAACCTCCACTTACTAAAACAATCGTCGTAGCATTTGAGCCCTCTGACAGATATGTCTGCCCAAGAGCGTATGGGTATATACAACGATTAGATATCGATTAAGCATAAACATAACAATATTCGTCCAAGCCCGAGGACGGTGGCCCTCTTTAGCAAAAAAATGGCCAAAAATGTTCTACACTTGAAACACTAATCGGCGTAAGTAGTGATCTCCCTAGCTTCGGACCGGACATCGACGACTAAAAACTACTGGACTGATCGCGCTCCCTACCGCTAATACATACTTAGGGTAACTTTACAAGTCCATATCTTTGGAACCGTTCGACCTACAAACAATATAAATATATCTTTAGAATTCTCATGGTATCAGTAATCGAACGCAGTGCTCAAATCGCTTTCAAACCCACTACGAAAAAAGTACATTTTTTCCATCGCGCAAATTAGGATCACCAGTCAATGTTGCGCAGATTAGGTTGAATCACAGTACAGAGCTAGGCCCCCTCTACAACTTTGGTCCAAGGTCCAAAGCGCTCCGGTGTATCATAAGGAGTTATTTGCAAAAAACTCTGAATATATTGAATACATGGGATACATGCATTAAGAGCCAGGAGTGAGTGGCAAAAGTCTCATTGAAAAGCAGCTCTGTCGTAGGCGCAGAGACAACCGGCTGACAAGCAGCCTCCAAAAGGCCTGGCTGAGCAACAGTCGCAAAAGCACGATCCAAATGATCGGCAAAACCTGGCATGGTGGCAAACAAGAAAGAGCAGAGCACTACTAACTGCTAATTGAACAGGTAGGCAAAACGAAATATCTGTTACCAGAAAGCAACGCAAATCAACTGCCTTTTGGGCACTGTTTGAACAACTAAAGTTCAGCAAAGCTAGATTTTGCGAGAGGGCAACAAAGAATCGAATTTAGCTTGCAGCTACGAAAAGACCAAACAGAGACTAAATTGTGCTATTATTACGAATATGGTTAGTAGAACACAGATATGGGTTAGAAAAGGATGCACTGAGCAGCTGGGTCAGAGTCCTTGACATGTATGTGTGTGATGTAGAGCAGTTTATCTTGATACTTGAGGTTTGATTATCGCTTTTACTGTTTCCTTAATTATTGAAGAATTTCAAAGAAACGCAAGTATTTGTCCCAAATTTCGTTAAAGGAATCTTTCTTCTTCAGCATAATACTGGCATAATATGCAGTTTTCAAGCTTGCCGTTATAAAATGCTTGAAGGTCATATCGGAAAATTCTTTAACTTCCCGTCGTGCTAAGCTGTATATAAACCTTTTTGTATAAATGCCTAACAGATTCAATACCGTTGCATTTACAAACAGGTCATGAATTTGTCCAAAAAGTGCTGAGATTAGATCAAATGTTACCTCTTGGTGTTCAATTTCGAGAATAAGTGATTCTAACATTCTCCAAGCTTTTTTTGCTACGGCGCAATGATAAAGCATGTGCTCCACTGTATCAGTTTTCTGCAAATGGCACTGCTTACAATTCATGTCATCTACTATCCTTCTGTAGAATAAATACTGCTTTGTTGGAACTATCCTATGCAACACCCGATATTGAAAATTCCGCAATTTAACATCAGGTGACAGACGGTGTGCCCGTACACAGGCTTTTTCAAATAAATCCTCTGTAACCCAGTATTTATCCGTCCATCGTTTTTGTGCTGCAGGACTTTCATACATCTTGGCTAGTTTGTACCTTTTATACAGCGGAATACTTAGCTTGGTTGCATCCTTTATTTCAGGATTGTATGCCTGATAAGCTTGCAGCAACCCATTCCAGTTATCAGAAATTTCATTGCGCCATGTACGTGGCAATGCTGTCCACAATTTTTTCCACTGCTTCCTGTCAATAGCCAAGGCTGGATACTTAGCCATCACTTCCGGGTAATCTATAAATAAACCCTGATCTCCTAGCAAGTGTCTTACTCTGGTAATTCCATTTTCTTTCAGATTAGGATTAAAGTACATACGCTTAGGCTGTCCTAACTTCACATCCTTATTGTTGAAAATGCTTCTAGCCAGCAGTGGCTCATCCGCAGGTCTCTTAAACATAACGTTATCCCAGTATTCCACATACACTTTCAAGAGTTCACTATAAAATGGGTTTATTTTGTTTTTAACCTCGTTCCAATTAAAACGACCTTCTAGAAGTGTTAGGATTCCTCCATATGAATTGAGTTTGCGCAACCCAATCGCAGCCCATTTGCAGAGAGAACTCTTTGCTATTCTGGCAATCCACTTAAGCTTGATGGAGTCGTTACTTATTGATATGCTTGGAGCCTTCAGTCCTCCCAAGTGGTAATCTTGAATCAATGTTTTCATCTTTACTTTTGGCTTTCCATCGTTCCAAATAAATCTGTATAAGCATTTTTCAATTTGTTTCTTCTCCTTATCAGAACATTTGAGCACATTCATTGGGTAGATAAGCTGCGACAAACCTAAAGTGCGCGCTACATTAATGCGTCCTTCAATTGTGAGCCCTCGAGACAACCAAACCGATAATGTACGGTTCATCTTTGCAATTTTATCTCCAAAATTTTTCTGTTGTACAGTCTGTTCGTCATGTGAGAAATATATCCCAAGAATGCGTACAGCTTGTATACTCATTGCAAAGGGACCACAGTTATCAGTACGATTTTTACACGAACCAAGTCCTAAGCATTCAGTCTTACTAGTGTTTATCTTTAAGCCAGATACGGTACCGAAACGTTCAATGATACCGACTGCTTGGTTGACTGAATCGACATCTGCAAGACTCAACGTCGTATCATCCGCAAACAAACTCAATTTGTACTCGAACCCGTTTACTGTGATTCCTTTAATATGGGCATTGTTCCTAATACAGTTAGCCAGGACCTCCATAGTCATAATAAACAGATATCGTCGAATTTTGATATCGTCGGAACACTACCTAAGACCTCGTTCACGGTGACAAACAGCGGATGACCACCAAATTTCGACGCCATAAGTGAGCGCGCTTATGATACAATTGTGATGCACAGTTTCTAGAACGATTTGAGTTGCAAATTTTCTAAACTTCCTGCAAGCATCCCTGAGGCTTTCTAGCATTAGCAGAAACAGTACTACAGTGGCCGTAAACGAAACGCGTCTATCAAGCTAGCGTAAGTATCGAATTACAGGGACACATTCAATGACTTCCCCAAGCTTCGTAATCCATTGGTACTTCGCATATGTGACCGACTTTTCTGCTTGTGTTTATTTCACTGCAAAAGCAGATGTGATCAGAAGTGCCATTGCGTAGAGGAGTGTTAAATTTATATGCGCTGTTTTTTGTTGTGACAGCACACTGGTGTTATTGTGTTTCTCGCTCTGTTGGTGCGTGCAATATATGGCAGCTGCAAATAAGTCTCTGCTGAAGTCCGGTCTCCGCTTCCCGAACAAGGTCAATAATTTGTCGAAGAATAATACTGCTAGTGAGTACAGTGCTTTTGCGTTTGGTAGAGGTGCAAAGAACGCATAATAGTAGTACATAGTACCTATAGGATGTGAGTCAGTTTCAGATATAGGAATGGAAGAGTCGGAGCATTTTGAGGTTCAAGTGGGCAGTTACAGGGATGCGTCTACAAGTAATTCCACCAGTTACGATGTGCCCTCCGAACCTGTCTGCGCTTCTATGGGTTTCCTGCTTCAGTGGTTTCTTGTTACAGGCCAGGTATTTCAGCGTGCTGCCGACTGCCCACCATTGCTGACTCTGCTTGCAACAGCTCTCCAACTTGTAACAGCAGGTATGTTAAGTTGGCAGTGGTACAGGTGAGAGTGTTGGTGTTGCAGAGTTGTCTCGGCATCCAGCTGCAACACAGACGTTGTCAACCGGTCGTCGTCACTGCCTGTTCCTCTTGTCAGGTACAACAAGTCTTCAGTGCTGCGAGAAAGACTGAATGCTGGCTGCAACAAGTACTGCCACAACAGTTCTGCTGTCTCCTTTCCTGAGAACAATTTGCCAGTCAACGTACGTACTGAAAGATATTTATATTCAGCCTTTGCATTCCTTTGTTCATTGTTGTGTCTATCCAACCAACCTCTCCGGCTCCTTCCCGCTCTTCTTCTCACTCGTCCGTACACTTCTCGGTCAGTCAACTCAACCTCCCAGGTGCTCTTCCCGTTCATCTACCTTCTGCTCCTACTACTGCCGAACCTCCTGGCCAACACGCCCTCATGCAACTGCTGGACCAGCAACGCCGAGACGCAGCCGTTCAACAACAACAACTCGTTCAATGGATGACGGAGAATCAACGGCAAATGGCAGAGAATCAACGGCAAATGGCAGAGAATCAACGACAAATGGCAGAGCAGCATCAAGAGCAACAACGTCAAATGGCAGATCGCTACGAGCGGTTGTTCGCCACCTTTCATGAGCGACCGCCTGTTGCGCATCCACAACTCACAGTTAATCTTCCGCGCCCGACAACTTACCGTTTTCTTCAATCAGCCAACGATATCACTTTCGCCAGATGGTCCGAGGAAGTCACTCATTATGTGCGCCAGTCCGGTCTCCCATGGTACAGAGTCCTTGAAGATGCACTTGATCCAATGGCACGTCAGCAATTCCACTCCATTCCGCCTGGGCAGACAGAATCGTTGGAAGCAGCTCTTGCCGCTCTTGAACCACTACTTCAGCCCGAGGAGACACAGATTCAGCTTGCGCTCAACCTCCTACAACTGAAATACGACCCGGATGTGGTCAAGCTCACGCATCGATTCAAGGCGCAGATGGCTCGTATTGTCAATCCGGAAACCGCTCTCGCTGCCATCTACATCAGCCTCTTACCGAATGAAATCAAAAGGCGAATGATCCACTATCTCTCTGATGATGCGCACACTCATGATATCCACTCTGTCACTACGGAAGCGGTCAAATACTACAATTCGGAACAAGTGGCCAACAGTTCTCTCACGCTCCCCGGGCAGGATGGTTCCGGTTCTCAAGACTCATTGGCCACCGGACTCAAAGCCCCCAGACAACGCTCAGCCCCTCCTATCTGCTTCAAATGTGGACGTCCCGGTCACCTTGCCAACGCCTGCCATTCTCGGCCAGTGTCTGCCAAGTCAACCCCTGTGTCTCCAGTTCAGCCGGTCGTTCGTCGCCTTGTATACAAATCACCGCGTCCTCCCAGCCCAAGTTCACAGTTCACTGATCATCGCCGCTCTCCAATCGTTTCTTCCGTCTCTCCAGTGTTGGGTGCGGTCAGATGGTTCAATCCTGCCTATGGCTACGGTTTTGTGACGCGCTTCGACAACAATCAAGACTACTTCGTCCATGCCTCTGCGATCATTTCTCCTCACCCTTCTCAGTCGGCTCCTCAGTTGTGCCCCGGTGAAGCAGTTCGTTTCAACATCGCTGCGGATCCCTTTGGCCGGACCGACTGTGCTGTCAACGTTATTGGTTCTCCCTTCGATCAAAGCTCTCTTGATTCTCGCTCTCCTACCGTTCATGACTCCAGACGACCGTCAGGCTCGGATGTGCCCATGGAACGACGTTCGTCTGAGGGGGAGTGATGAAAGATATTTATATTCAGCCTTTGCATTCCTTTGTTCATTGTTGTGTCTATCTCACTGGTAAACGTGTTTCCCTCTTCAGTACCTACCTCAGTCACAACACAATAGCGTTCGTGCACTTTGTCTCTCTGCATAGGCACTAATTTGTAGTGTAGTACTTCGGTCGTTGCTGGAAAAAATGGACGAATACTGCTTTTTGAGGCTAGTCTATCGATTTTGGTTAACTGGTTCAGTCGAAACTACGAAAATTCTGTTTTTGTTAGGTTACTCCTTCCTTACCGGGGTACGTTTTCAGGATTCGTGTTGGTCAGGACAGGACATGTAATCGTTGTCAGGGGTTTTGGGTCTTGTCAGGGGATATTTTGGCGTCACTCCAATGTATGCATTCAGTAGGCTGTAAAAGCATGCTTAGGTAGTGCCAACGATTCAATAGCTACTGTGAGCAAGTTTTTGTATGAGTTAGTCTTTACGTGCATTTTCTGTTCCCTAATTTTATTCTCAGAATATATTTTTCATACGTTTTTGAAGTCTTTTAACAAAAAGTCGGTGACAAATGACAGCAGATATGCACATGCATAAAACCAGTTATGCAGTGAAAAAGTTCACATAAAAAGTTTTGAAAATGTCTGGGGACTTTTTGGCTTTTGTCATGTCAGGGGATTTTGGATCACTAGAATGGCGCGAACCCTGATTTTCAGGCTGACTCGGAGAATTTAACGCAGGAGAATGAGTCGGTGTTGATGTCGGATTTTACAGAAGTATGTCGTCAGAGAGATTATGCTATTGCAAAGTTGAAAGAGATGGAGAAAAGTCAACGCAGTGAGAGGTTGCAGCTTTCCGAAGAGGTCTAACTTTTTGGCTCGGTTTTATTGATTTTGCAGTTGTTTTTAGTTATCTGAAGTACGTTTTGCAAGAGATGAGGCTATTTCATCACTTGAATGCTTAAAGAGCGGTCATGAGCTGGAGAAAACTCAATTTATGGAGAGAGTAAGCGTGTGGATGTATTTTCCGATTCTTCTGTTTTGATAATGCAAGTTTTCAGTTAAATTCGCTAAGCGATCAGGTACGCACGGTTTCCCAGGAGAATGCTAAACTTAGAGAGAAGGTCGGTTTGAATCAGTGAACTGGCCGATAAAAAAAGCTGACTGTGTAGACTGAACAGATGGATCGGCGCTTAGATGCTGAACGTACGCAACTACCTGAACCTGAACATTGCAATCAGACACCCTCTTCTCACATGCAAACGATGTACAGCGCCGAAACCCAGACGGATGAGCAGGTCTGCTGCAATCCTTTACCAATTGCTATTCGAAAACTGTCCTACTTCAGTACGAAGAAGTGACCAAAGAACACGGATATGGCGACAGTTCAGATGATAAAGGCACAGGTTCTGATTTTACTGTTTGCAGGGAAGCTTACACTATGTACTGTACGTATGCCGTTTGTAGACCCTCAAAAAAGCGGTCTTCAACGGCTTATAAAAGCATGGTTCTGACCTTCTGTACTACCTATGTACGTACCTACATTTTCAGATGACTTAAAGTTGAAGATTGAATCCATGTTGAGGGAACGTGAAATTCGGTTTCCAGAAACGGTACAGGCTCTGAATGAAACGAAAAGTGATAAACTGGAAGCAGAACACAGAGCCGATAATGAGCGTTTACGGAATGAAAATGCTGAACAGGTCAGGTACTGTAGGTTGGTTGTCATTGTCAGCTCAAAATTACAGAACACTCAATTGCCCCTTCTTTTTGAAACACCTACACATAGCCACCAAAAAGTTTTAACGCAAAAAAGTTCGCGTTCGCTTCCCAGTGTTGTGGTGTGTTCTTATCTACCAAATGTCTTAGTCGGTACCTGTAAGATTTTCTGTCTTACGCGAACTCAAACTTGCTTATGCAAACACCAGCCAGTGTTCGTATTTGCAGAAATTGCTTATTTCGAAAGAGACGCACGCAGCTAGTGACTTTGCATTTTCTTCACTGTACGTAACGCGTGTGTACTGTAAATCAGTGTGTTTTGTTTTTTAGCTGAGAGCTGTCAAGCGGTTGAAGGGCATAGTAAAGAAGCAGCGTGAAAAAATGGCCCACCTTCGCGACAGCATTTCCGATCGGCAAAGGGCCTGTACTGCCATGTGCCAAAAACTTGAGAGAGCAGTGAGCGAAGTGCGTCTGTATTTGTTTTTTGTGTATGTAGTGGCACGTGTCTTAGAAGGAGGACGCAGAGAAACGACTGGCTGATCTAGTGGCTGAGAGAGACATTTGGGCGGAAAACTTGGAAAAATTTCGAAATGACAATCTCGAACTTCAGACCCGTTTTATGACAATGAAGACAGACTTAGAGAACCAAGTAGAAGGGCTGAAATGTCAGGTACAATCACAATGTACTATGAGAGTGGTTTGAGCGTAGTAAGCGTAGCTCTTGACAACACAGATTTTCACAAATTTTAACTTACATGGTCTTCCTTCCTTAGTAAACAGGTTCAAAAGCCCCTATTAAATTCTAAATCGTACTTTTTTAAAATTTTTATTAGATATTATTTATTTAATACAAACACAAGAGCAAAAGCGTAAAGCAGGAAAGAGAATTAAAAAGGAGCGACGGACTACAATATAGACTGATTGGATTGCTGTGGACTAAAGATGTAGCTGTGTGTACTGTCCGCTTGGGAATGTGGAGTTTTTCCATTTTATTGCTGTTCATAGGCCAGTTTGGCGATATGAAATTTAACTGTGAGCTTTCGTGTACAGTATTCAAATTCATTATGGCCGTATTGCTTATTCTAAGTCGTATTTTATAGCAGTGGGTTTGGTACATAACTTGTAGGCACGTACATACATTGTAGCATTTTTAGATAGAAGAAATGAATGTGACAAGCGCAAAGCTGATTGAAAAAGAGACCTCGTTAAAGGAACAACGCAGCGCAGCAGAAAGTGAATTGTACGTTTTGTCTTATTCTGCAATTCGTACAGTCAGAAACCAACCATACAAGCAAGATGACAGGGGCTCAGAGGGTTGCCCCTAAAAGGGCTAATCTTTCAATTTTCCTATGCTCTTTTACCATTCGTGTGCATAATTTGGAGCTTTTAGAAACGAAGCCAGAGCCAAAATTGCCGAACTCGAGGCGCGTAACAAACTTTTGAACAGTCAGATTGCTGTAATTATGGAAGAGTTCGGGAAACTACAGGCGTCGCACGAGAGTTTGGAAACCAAAAATCAAAAGGTAGTGTCAGTTTCTCATTACTGACGTTGCTACAAGAAAGTTGTGTACTCAGACGGAGGAGCTGAATACTGGTCTGCAGAAAGAATTACTGGAAATGAGTGAGCGGTAGGTGGGACGGAATCTTGCTCACTTAAACCTTCCGAATTTCCAGGGAGACCGCTTCGACACTAGACAAACTGTCCACTGATAGAAAACCCCATTACGAAACTGATTTGGAGCAACGAAATGACGAACTGGTAATTTACAATTTGTACGTAATTTTGCAGGCTTTGTGGACCGTTGTTCCCTCCTACACATACAGTACGTAACATGTACATAGTGCTGTTTCTCGCATAGACTTTGCTAGTCTTACGTACAGTTGATGGTGTGCACTAATTTATCAATATCAAGAAGGTTTAGACAGAATCTGGTAGTGAAGTTGACCAGGAGTGTCCGCAGTTGACTGATCCGGTCTCTGCCGAGTTGTCTGCTAACAGCTGTCTGGTGCGTATTTTGAGTCTGTCTGTTCTTTAGCCTCATTTCATATGTGTTCTTGCATACGTAAGAACGTGTCTACAACGTATACGTCCATTGGTCAAGGTGGGGCTGCCTGCTGATCTTCGTTTCTCACTAACTTAGCTTAACTTTAACATAATTATCTATTCAATTCTTTATTCAATTTCCATTTCTTCATTTACCTTCTACTTACACATTGTATTTAGAGTGTGCTGTCGAATTCGGTGGAAGCAAGTGTTTTCGACGTAGAACCGGCTGCCGCGGCAGACTGCGCCGCTGCGCTCTATCCCGTGTACAAGACAGAAGTTGCCCACCCTGCCAATAGTTTTTGGGACAGGTAAACTCTGCTCTGCTCTCATGTCCACTGCTTTCAATGTGTCTTTCAGTGGAGCTGCGCCATATCAACTGACTTGTAATGTGTTTGAGTCAAATGGCAACAGTTTAAACAATGACTTCCAGTGTGATAACTCGCTTTTTGTGTCCCCTAACAGTTGAGCGATGGCCTTTTAGCGTAGTTGGGCCATATTTTTGTGTTTCAGTTCCGTTGAGCACTGTCAGAAGAGACGATTTTTGAGAAAAATAAGTTACAGATTACTGACTGTTTATGCGCACACTGATACTCTTACCTTACTTGGGTGCTACTAATTGCTTGTTTGATTGTCCGTGTACGATAGGTGTTATACCGCAAATAAATTCAAATTTTAGTCCTTCTGTTGACGCATGCAAATTTTCAGAGAAAACAGTTGAATCAAGAAAATTCAACAGATTAATGACGCGATTTCAAAAAGAGTATTTGGAGAAGTCGGTACGGCTGTATGAGCAGTGCACTTTATACGTATTACCACGTAAATGACTCAATAGGGTTTCGCAACCCTAATTTGGGTCTCTGAAACTCTAGCCCTAATTTCCGTTTCTGGCAGCCCAACATAGGGTTCCGGAACCCTAATTTGGGTTTCAGAGACCCAAAACAGGGTTTTGGAACCATAATTAGGGTTTCAAAAGCTGTAAATAGGGTTTCAGAGGCCCTAAATAGGGTTCCAGAACTCTAATTTAGGTCTCAGAAACCCTAAACGGGGTTTCAGAGCCCTAACTTGGCTTTCAGATTTTCTAAATAGGGTTCCAGAAATGCACTTTAGCTGTATTATGTCGAATAAAATAGAGCTTTTTTGGCGCGTTTTAAAGCAAAATACAGTTTTTTTGCATGTTTTTAATAAAAAATAGGATTTTCTGCACGTTTTAAAACAATAAATAAGGTTTTAATGGGCATTTTTGCACCTCTGACAGGATTTTTACCGGATTTTTAGTCCTCAAAACCCTGTTTTGAGCCCAAAAAAAGGTCGCTGAAACCCACTTTTGGACACTAAAAAAAGGTCGCTGAAACCCCCTTTGGAAATAGTGCTGAAACCCTATTTGGGATCTGGAACCCCCCCCAGCCGAAAACCCAGCTACATGTATGGCAGTTGCATCGTTTGCTCTGTTACATGTATGGTCAGGTGGACAGTTAGTCAAATCTGACTAAGCTTAGCCTAAGAAATTTGATTTTTTGTAGATTTCTGCTAAGTATTCATGATTCTGAACACTGCTAGCACACTAAAAGCGTCAGCAGCTGCACGTATACTACTTGTGTGTAGTGTACATGTCTAGCCTAGTTGTACAGAAGGAAGGAACAATGCCGTTTTTGGATTGAATACTAAGACAGAAAGACAAGTCAGTGATCGAGAATACAAATCATTGTGCAGCAGCGGGGAAGGTCACTGATCTAAATCTGCGCATTTTCTGTTTCTCCAGGTACTTGCCGACGCCTCTGGCCAAGATCACAGTCAAATCGATACTCAGCACCAACAAACACACAATCACCAATAGCAGAAGCACTGAAAGCACCGAACCGATGACGCGGCACGCACTACACATGCAGACATACCAAATCGGGCATAGTCGGAAGTTTCCAGTGAGGCGTTGGGGTCAATCATCCGGGGCAGAGAAAGTCTTTCGTCGATCAGAGTAATCATGTACCAGCAGCAGTAAACCAATGAACTCAGCACTGAGTAGGCCAATACCAGCTGCAAACTACCTACAAACTAGAACTCTCTCTTTTTCTCTCTGACTCACCGCACGCAAGTCGAAAGTGAGGCAAAGACCACTGAGAAAGCGGCTTGTACATGACTCCTTCGTATTCGTATAATCGTCTGCACACTTGACATTTGTTGCTAGAAAGTGGCAGACTCTTCAAACCGCAAACGAGCAGTGTAACGTACTGCGTAGATTTGGCCACCCATTCATTGAGGCAGTGGTCGTGCACGTAAGCCATAGAGCCTCTGCAGTCGCAAGGAGTCACTAAACGGCCAGATCGACTGAAACAAATGCGACACGCCCCTGACGTCAAACTGGTGGTCGAACTGAAACAGAACTGAATTGCACTGCTACCGTAGCCAACCACCACCTGGACATTGAGCCCTGTCTCTCCGCATTCTCTGTTCCTTCGTGTCTCTAGTGTTCAGTTGGGGTTCAGTTTCAGTTGTCACCCGAGGCACTGGAATGTCGGCTGTCGTCTTTGCAGTTGCCACCGATTCGGTCTTTGATCGGTCCGTTCGGGATGAGGTGGGTTCCAGTGGATCATCGGTCTTTCTGGCTGACATCTCTTTCTCTCTCTTCTCGTTCACCACTCGGTACTACAAAACACAGATACAAATGATTCGTTCAAGGTGCAGCGCAGCTGTCGTACGTACGTACGTACAGTACGACAAACAGCTTTCTAAGTCTGTTTATTAATTGAGTATTTTTAATTATTTAATTAGTAGTCACTACGAACTAGGTCTAGTCCTAAGATATGCAATAAAAGATCGGTCGGTCTTGTTAGTTGGACTTCATTTGCGCTTTTGGTTTTGCCTGATACAGCTAACAATGCAATGTCTGCGTCTGTGGCGTAGTGGTGAGCAATGTCGGCTCCCATGCGGTCAACGTATGACACATAGTGGGGTTCGTCCCCAAGTGGTGATTTCCTTGCTTGTGGCCCTTCGGGGTTAGTACTGCTAATTGTGGTGTACACGTGCATTGTAATAAAGTTTATTGTAATAAAGTTTATTTCACAACTTTAGATATTTTTTGTATTTTCTGTGTCTAAACAATTACTGCCGCTTCGCGTAGCAGGATTTTAGTTTTGTGGTGGTGTGTTCCCTACCTATTGCACATTTGATTCTAAAAAGTCACATTTGATCTAACAGAGACGATGCTTTATTTGCCCAACAGAAGACTCGTAAACAGAGGGCTCCATCTCTTCACGCTCAGTTCACAGTCAGAATTGAGTTTGAGAATAATCGTACGAACGCTATGACACCGTTGCGTGCCAGTGACGTTGCCAATCTGTTACGACAGTTCGTGACGACAGTCAGACTCACAACAACAAAAGGCAGTCTGTTTCAGTGGCTCCTTCTCTTTCCTGATCTGGCATGAGCAACGCTCATCTGGGAACAGAATCTGCGATGCGCTCTTGAACAGGCTGACCGACTAGCTCGGGCAGCTGCTGAGTTGCCACTTATAGGGCCGGAACCGGCCCTTGGCATCTCAGTTAGGAAAGTGAGGAGTGAAGTTGGGCAAAGAACCAGCTGCAAACTGTCTGGGATCTACGAACCGACTGTAGGCAATCTAAGCAGTTCATTCTGGGACCCAGATTGGTGGTGACCAGAGAATTACTTAGTCTTAGTAAAAGGGAACTGAAACTGGTGGTCGGTTGGTTAACTGGACACAGTAGTAACCTTAATAGACATCTCAGCATCATGGGCTTGGTGGATGATCCAACATGCTCAGTTTGCTTAGAGGAGGAGGAAACGCCTGAACATTTGGTCACGGAATGTGACGCATTGGCTGGACGTAGACAAGCTATTCTGGGCAGTAGATATCTTACCACCCAGGACTTGAGCGATGTAACCGTTAGGGACCTCCTGAGGTTGATTAAAGCCTCGGGTGTACCTAACCGCTAGATATCCCCCAAGGCTGGTTGAGCCTTGCGTTGGTGACAGTATCCGAAATGAAGAGAGATGAAATGGGGAAATTAAATGGACATGTTGGTCTGATCATAGGGCCGTACAGGCCCCCCCCCAATATATCGGATCGGATCGGATCGGCGCTCTTGAACTCACTGACTTTTCTGTCCGTCTTGGTCTTCCTTTCAAGTGTCATGCTCTTTCTCTTCTGGTTCGGTCTGACTAAAGTACCGTCCAATCAATCGTTCCCTCTTTCTCCTTCCTTTGCAGGCGGTGGCGGTGTGGATGAGCTTTGAGAAAGGACTGATCGTGTTCGGAGTGAGCACATGGACTCTGTGGTAAGACTGCGCTTGATTTTGGTGTCATAGCGGTGGTGCGCTGTTTCAGTGAAATCGTGCTGGCCAATAATCTGGCAGTGGACAGAGTGACGTGCAGTGTTGTGGCCTGGAACTACGGAGTTGTCGGACTGTTTGCTATTTTCTGCGACGGCTGTTTGGCACTTGCGCGTATATATCCACATATTATCCGCCACCGTGGCGGATAATTCAAGTGATCGTACGTGGCCCTTTCACCCGTGGCCAGTCACCCCCGCACCGCGCACACACGACTGTGACTTAAATTCATACATAGCAGAAAGTTTCAAAGGCGAATTATCAAATCCAGAGAAGAGAATGTACGAATGCAGCTCAGTAGACTTTTTTACACATTTTTGCAGCGATAAACCAAATACAACCTGATTGAGTTGAAACAGATAGAATGCAGACGTGGATAGTAGCACAAAAAGAACTGACAGTAAAGAAGAAGTTAACGTGATCAATCAGTGGTGAGGGTCGGTGAGTAGGAATCTAGGACTCTTGGATGCTCAATTGATCAGTCCAACTCTCAATTTGCGTTGAGCCGTCGCGCCGCGTGTCGCCGGCAGGTTGTGTTTGTACTCGTGTGCTACGTTGACTCCGCTGGTACTTCATCATTTCGCCGTACACCAATTTCTTCCTGCCACTGTCATCTCTCACTGTTCTCGCACTGCTCTCCGGTGGACTTCCAACCGCCGTTGGGCCCATATTGCTGCTTAATGACACACTCGCGACGGCACTGCTGTCCTCTGGTGGGCTCTCAACAACCGGACGCGGATGGTCAGTGGTCTGCTGTCTGCTGACAACGGCTGCTGTCTGTTTGAGTGAATTCTGAAACAAACTCTGTGATTCAGATTGATTGAGACGTCGGTACTTTGCGATAGAGAATGAATGCAACGATCAGAACGACGATGACGATGAAGAGAAGGATGAGGAGCAGCAGACTCAGCAGCATCTGCACAGTTTCGGTTTTCTGCAGTTTCGACACGCGGTCGTCCATGTCTTGAGCACTGACCGCAGCAGCCACAAACAACAGTAACTCTAACATACTCAGACACACAACAAACACTACTATGAACAGAAAGATGATTTCAGTTGGTTTTGTGGAACGGAGAAATCTGGAAGGAAAGGTCTATTTGAAGTTGACTGTGGAGGCCGACATATTGGCCAAAAATCGCAGTTAAATTGCCGATTTTCCTAAAAAATCGCCAACATTTACCCGATGGGTGGCAGGCTGGCGCGCCTGGGCGGCCGGCCAAGAGAGGAGGCCCCCGGCCAATGTATGTCTGTATGAGGTTTGCTGCATATAATGGACTACGGTAGAGGGTCAAAAGGGCCCAAGCGCGATTAGGGCCGAGCGTCAAAAGGGCCGACAGAGTGTCAAAAGGGCCCAGCCTTTGCTCGTTTATGTTTACAAGCTGGACAGGTAAGTACAGTAGGTTTAGTTTCAGACCAATGGAATTAGCGGAATGTTTTACAATAGAAACAGAAAATTAATACAAAACAAAACACAAAAAATTGACATAAATTAGCTATTTTTCGCTTGAACTTTTTCCCGCAATTTATGTTTCTTAAAACACATCTCACATCCTTGCTCTGTCTGTACATCATGTGTGCTGATAGTAGGCTTCGAATCTGTCGGTGTCGATTTTTGAAAAGGCCTCTAGGGTGAGAAAACTTAAAAAGTTCGAGAAACCTGAATGAGAATACAGTATTGTTGGGTCCTTTTTGACGCCCTGTTGGTCCTTGACGCTGGGCCCTAATCCTACTTGGGCCCTTTTCATACGGGATCTTTTATCCTTT
>JASANB010004303.1:0-14607 GCA_030248155.1 Sabatieria punctata | reverse complement strand
ATGTCATGTACACATTACATTTTTACATTACTGTGAAATTGCAGCGAGAGATTGAGGTGCATATAACAACCCAGAGCATTCCTCCTTTCTGAGCCCGCAAACGTTTTTAGTAAGATGTTTTCATGGTGTTTTATGCATAAATTTATAAACGCCGAAATGCTTAATTACATATTCTTGAAACAAATTAGGTGGATAAACTAACCGTTCTAAAACAGTAAAGTGCCAGTATGTATGATGCATAGCAAAAACGGTATTTCTTACCTTAGAAAATTTTTGCAGAAATATCGAGTGTGTTTGAGCGATTTTTTCTAAAAATGCCCATTAAAATGCCCGGTATTTTAAAAAAATCGGGTGTACCCGGGCATGGGAACACCCATTTGACGTAGTTTTGCTCAAAAATACCCAGTTTCTGGTATGGGTATGGGTATAGCCGATCACCAATAGTTGAAAGCGACCAGAGTTGTGAATGGCAGGCCAGATAATATGCAAGGCTGTTATATACACCTAAGACACGACTGGGCACGCAGGCCTCAACACAGCCAGGAGCCTGCATCAGACAGAGTCAGACAGAAGAAGTCACAATGATACTGTTGTCCTCACTCTGTCTGTCAGACTCCTCCTGCAATCGAGAGGCAGAGTTATCTCGATTGCGGGCCTCCAACTCAGCTGGAGACTGTCTCACACATCTCAAGTACAGTAGCAGCGGAGATAGAAGCCCATCGTCAGCTGCCTCAGCTCGCTGGCAAACAGAAAATGGACAAACGGCTCCATTTGCCAGACCAGGTGTCCGGCCCCCAACGACACCACATACAGCAGCTGGTCTGCCCAGTCGGCCATGTCTCTCCGCAGGTAACTGCGCAGATGCGTGGCAGCCACAGAGACCAGCTGAGGCAGCGTGACGACAAGGCCCACAATCACCAGTCGTGTCTCGGTGCTTCTTCTTCGTCTGCCCGGCCGCACCGCCTGAAATCAACAGACCAGTTCTTAACACAGTATTGACTGTTTGCTGCTGTCAAACATCTTTGACTAAACTCACAAAACTGACACTCTACAGCCGTTTGAACTACGTTTGGCCGCCCAGGCTGACGCATAGATGCAGGGTCCGATTTTTCAGACTTCAAGTTAATGTCTCCGATTTGGCTAAAATTTTGTATTTTGTTATAATTTTACATAAAAAGACGTTTTATCTATCACCTTCCCGGCCATTTTTGTGGGACTCAAGTTTTCGACCCACTCTCAGCTCTTGGGTCTTAACTTGCACAATGAACGTGTAAACTTGCGCATAGCATTTTTGGAACCAGAAGATAATTCTGTTTCAAACGATACCCTACTTCGATGGATTGCAGAAAAAAATTTTTTCGAGCCCCTTCAGGGCCAATTTTGATCCCGGTTCAGGTGCGATTACCGCTAATTTATTTCATGAAAATGCGGCGCTATCTATTCACTTCCGATCGCGCATAAAAATCGAAGAAAAAATGGGCCCCAAAATGAGATTTGCGGCCTTGAAAGTTGTCAGTTCAACCATTTGCCCTCATGAAGCCAGACATCTGCTGGGTTGTTCTTTATCACACTTGTTCATTGCCAAAATATCTGTTTTGCCTTGGAGGACAAATATCTCAGGAGCAAGACAACCGGTATCATAAGTTACAAGAAATGCAAGAAGACTGTCATACGTATCTCAAAGGAAGAAAAGTCGTCGTAGCACCTTACCCTAGCAGGCGGCTCATCATCGTTTGCCGTCAGTTCACTAAGCAGTCTTTGTTTCTTTCTCAGTTCCTTGCTCAGTTCAGCACGTTGGTCAATCAACGCCTGACAGTGCAACCGCGCTTCCTCTGCCCCGCTAACCAAGTCCAACTCTTGTTGCAAGAAATTCTGGAATAAACATTTCATTAATGTTCAACCATAAGAGAGAACATCAAAATACAGAACCTTGATTTGATCTTGCAGCTTCGGATTTTCCTGCATCTCCCTGAACTTTTGATCTCTAGCCACCTCCTGCCGTTGCAACTGCTGCTGGAGCGGTTTGGTACACGAAACTGCCTGCAAATCAAACAGAGATAGAATATAAGGAAACAGCGAAAATACCAATAACACCAATACCTCGTCGTACTTGCGCTTGCAGACGGTTAGCTGTTGGTCAAAATTGCGTTTAGTCTTGGCTGCTTCGATCTCTCGGCGTCGCTCCTGCAACCGCAATGCGCGTGCCAACCGTAACAAACAACTTACGTGTCTTTCTAACTAACTTTACTACAAGTTGTTAACGAAAGTACACAAGAAGAGACCTTGGTTTTTAGTTGATTCAGCTCTCGGTCGTAGCGCAACTTCCACTGGCGGTACTTCTCCGACTCTTCCGTTAGCCGCTTAACAAGCTTAACACGCATTTGCTTCAGAGTCTAGATAGAAGGAGACGGTGATGACTGACTGCCAAACAACATAAAAACCTGTATCTAGTCTCGCAGTCGTTTAATGTTGTTGTCGTTCTCGGATTTCAGCTTTTCTAGCTTCTTCGTCTCAACCAACCTTCGTTTGTAGTCGGAGATCTGATTTTCAATGTCTTTCACCCGCTTGCGACTGAATTGGCTCAGCCTAGAATACAACTAACTGTTTCGACATCACTCTACTTCACTTAAGAACCAATAGATACGAACACCGGTAATGTTTGTTGAGAGACATACACGTCAAACTGGGGTTACCGTATGTACGTACGGACAGCACACATTAAATACAGCGCGCCATATCTACATTGTTTAGAACAGCTAAGCAAGCCCACAATTTCTAGGATTTTGACACTCTGGCATTTTCCGGCCCATCCCACAATGATCCATCCGAACAAATAATCAATATTTCTCTAAGAACAAATGCAACGCGCTCTAATTACTTTTGTTGCTGATGTTGGTACACACGTACATTACGTACTTGATGGCGTTTCCAATTTTGCGCAATTGTTGCGTCAGTTCGACGTGCTCTTGCTCCAAATCGTCAATCTTCTTCTGGAAGTCATTCAGTTCAATCTGAAAACAATTCCGTCCCAATCATTGAGACCAAATGGCCAGAAGTGTCAGATCCAAAGGTAGCTACTAGGGTTCCGACGATATATCGATATCGATATCGAAAAGTCGATATATCGACCCTTTTTCCAATATCGATATCGATATCGCGATATTTCGCATCGATATTTTCGATATTTTTTGTATGGAAAATCAGGAAATAAAACAAAACTGACACCAAGTTTATTTCTCTGGAACAGTAGGAAACAGTTTTTCCTGAACAACTCAGAAATCGATTCTATAGTCAAAACGTAACAGTGGCATGATAGCTCTCAGAAACATCAATTTCTCGCCATTCTCAGCTTTCTGACAACAACGCTTTGGTTCTTAGTATACGTGAGCCGCGGGGGGGTCCGGGGGGTTGCGCACCTTCCAACTTGGGCTCGATCCCCCAAACGACCCCACCCACCCACCTGAAGCCGACTTGTGTTCCTGACCCACCCACCAAAATCGCCGCGACCCCCGCAAACCGGCAGGCCCACCCCCAAATTTTAGTATTTTGACTATCCCCAACCCATTTTTCCGGCCCATGTACTGTATGGTTCTTAAATGTCTGCAGCAACACTGAAGATCTGCTCACTTCACACACTTGAAGCAGGAGGGAAGAAGTCGACATGAACTACTAGTATTTCGACTGAGCGGTGGTACATTTTCAAATCCTGAGGGGTACCGTCGGCTGATGGGTGGTTGAAAGGATGGTAAGCAAAAAAGTCCGATTTTTTACTAAAATCAAGGTTTTTTTGGCATATTTCTTAAAATTAGTTAAAATACGCTATTCTGTCTGAGCTCATTTATGCCTAATGAGGATGGGGCATCGGCCTGAGGGGTCAACCTTTTCATTGAAGGGGTTCAGAAGGGCTACTACCTTTTCTGCGATTCACTACTTAATTTATATCAGATAGCTGATTGCATCAGTGCTTGACTGATAAGCAGCGAGAGCAGTTTGCTCTTTCAACATTCACATATTTTCACATTTTCTTGCATAACTATAAATATCGATATCGATCGATATTGAACTGAAAATATCGATATCGAATATCGACAAGTTTTGATATCGTCGGAACACTAGTAGCTACTGTAGTGGCAGCAATTCACAACAGAATACGAGCGTAAACAAAAACTTTGTTCATGCCAAACCAAACAACCGAGCGAAATAAGGCTATCACTACTTTTCAAATTAACAATCTCCCCGTGAACAGGCACCCATACAGTATGTGGACCGCGGGGTGGAAGGTTTCTTGCTGGCCGAGGACCCCTCACCGAAAACTTTGGCGACTTTTTCATAAAAACTTTTTCATAACCACTTCACTACTCTCCTTTTAGAAAATCGGCCTATCTTTGACCGTGAAAAAACGACTCATCATACCCATACATGGGCCGGAAAAATCCGGAGGGGGTCTGGAGACATACATGTCGTTGGGGGGTGTAAAGGGGGGCCGGCCCCCCAAGCCCGATTTTTCGGCAAAAGTCCCCCCCAGCGGATTTTTTGGGGGGGGGACCTGAAAACCCACTTTTGGATTCCAAAGTAAAGGAAATTTTAGCCCAGACAATACATTCTGTAGCACAAAATTGGGTTTTCGCCTACCCTACAACCCAAAACAGGGTTTTGTAAGGCTTAGAAATCCTAAATACGGTTTTTAGACTGCTTAAACCCTGATTAGGGTTTTTAGGTTACTTGGAAACCCTAAAACAGGGTTTTCAGGTTACTTTTAAACCCTGATTAGGGTTTTTAGGTTACTTTTAAACCCTGATTAGGGGTTTTAGGTTACTTTTAAACCCTGATTAGGGTTTTTAGGCTACTTTCAAACCCTAAACAGGGTTTTCAGGTTACTTTCAAACCCTGATTAGGGGTTTTAGGTTACTTTTAAATCCTAAATAGGGTTTTTAGACTGCTTATAAACCCTGATTAGGGTTTTTAGGTTACTTGGAAACCCTAAAACAGGGTTTTAGGCTACTTTTAAACCCTGATTAGGGGTTTTAGGTTACTTTTAAACCTTGTTTAGGGTTTTTAGGCTACTTTGAAACCCTAAACAGGGTTTTCAGGTTACTTCAAAACCCTGATTAGGGTTTTTAGGCTACTTTTATACCCTGATTAGGGGTTTTAGGTTACTTTTAAACCCTAATTAGGGTTTTTAGGCTACTTTGAAACCCTAAACAGGATTTTCAGGTTACTTTCAAACCCTGATTAGGGTTTTCAGGTAACTTTCAAACCCTGATTAGGGTTTTCAGGTTACTTTCAAACCCTGATTAGGGTTTTTAGGCTACTTTCAAACCCTGATTAGGGGTTTTAGGTTACTTTTAAACCCTGATTAGGGTTTTCAGGTTACTTTGAAACCTTAAACAGGGCTTTAACACTGGCTAGAAAGCCTAGAGAGGGTTTTTTGGTTGATTAGAAACCATAAACAGGGTTTAAGAACTGCATTCAGTCACTAAATAGGGTTTTTTTAGTAATCCTATAAGTCAAAACAGGGTTTTGCGGGTGCCGTGGAATCGAAATTAGGGTTCTCTGGACTATTTTTAGTCAATATAACGCATTTCAATCTGTATTTTATCGCTGAAACTCATATTCAATACGTATTTTGAGCGCAAAACAGCTTTTTATTACATTCATTGTTTCAATATTCGGTTTTTAGGGCATTTTCTTCTACCTGAACAGGGTTTTCAAGGCATTTTTAATGCAAAAACAGGGTTTTTGACGCTTTTTCGGTCCAAATAGGGGGGTTTTGAAGCCATTTTTCGCCCCAAAATCTCTAAAAAAAGGTCGACAAAACCCACTTTTTACCCCAAAAAAAGGTCGACAATACCCACTTTTGGACCCCAAAAAAAGGTCGCAAAACCCACTTTGGACTTGGTCCCAAAACCCTATTTGGGATTTGAAAAAGGTCCCCCCCCACGGAAAAACCCAGCAACATGTATGTCTGGAGACCTCGGGGGGGGGGGAAGGGTTAATAATAGGGTGTGTAAAACAGAAAAACTAAGTCAAACCTAGGGTAGAAAATAAAGAGCAGCTATTAATGATGCTAACTACAGACCAGGGGAAGAAAGAACCAAGGAATTGGTCAGAATCACAGTTACCTATTCTAACTACACTGTCTAATAAATAAGTAATAATAAATAACCTTATGTTGCTGGCGCAGTTTCTCCAACTGTTGCTAGTTAACAGCCGTTTCTTCTATTATCTTCTCTTTCTCTATTATCTTCTGCAGTAATTCCTCCATTTGGCGGCTGATCATTGACTGGCGTTCAACCAATCTCGCCTCAAACTGGTCGTCCTCAATCTCCTCTTCTTCTTCTACTCCCTCCTGCAACAATGCACGTTAATGCAGCAAATCTAACATCTGTAGACACAGACCATACACCCTAACCCAATCCTGCCAAACCTACTCACCTACTGTACACTACGCAGTACAGGGTGTCTCAAAAAATGATCACATTTCTTTTTACTGCCATTTCCGCAAATTTTGACCAAATAGGCTGAAATTTGGAACGTAGGTGCCCAAACTCGGGCAATTTTATGTGTTAAAATTTGGTGCACTAGGCTTGACCAATTCTCGAGAAATTTCAAAAAAAGTGAAATTTGGTAATTTCAATACCAAAAGCCGGTCACCGAAAAAACGTTACATTACATTATCGCCTAAGCTCCAACGATAGCGTTGGAGTTCATGCGTCAACTTTTTACACACGAATTACCCTGAACTTCTGCGTTTACACTCCAAATTTCATCCAATTCCGTCAAAAATTAGAAAAGATACAGGAAAAGGAAATGTTTACATTTTTCGGTGAACGACTTTCACAATTGAAATTACCAAATTTCACTTTTTTTGAAATTTCTCGGGATTGAGTCAAGCCTAGTGCACCAAACTTTAACACATAAAATTGCCCGACTTTTGGCACCTATGGTTCAAATTTCAGCTTATTTGGTCAAAATTTACGGAAATGGCAGTAAAACGAAATGTGATCATTTTTTTTGAGACACCCTGTATAATTTGAAAAAGGAAGGAAAAGCAAAAACAATAAAATCTGACACGAAATTATAATGATCGAATTGAGTTTCGCCCCTGTATCTTGACTCAATTCAATCACCTAAGAGCGGGGCTCATCAGAAGATACTCTTAGGTTACCTTTCACACACTGTATGCTACTGAATAAACTTAAAATTGAACCACTTACGTTACCGTCTTGTTCCTCCTCACCATCCGTTCTTGGTCTTTTAGTGACAGGCTCCTCCGCCATAGCTTATTGTTCTAAAACAAACCATCTATACATTTAGAAACAAGTGACTACCTTTGACTGGCATCATAGCAGCCAAAGGCCAGACCAACAGAGAGCACAGAGTAGTATGCTAGGGACCACTATAAGCTCCTTTTCTGACATTCCATTCTATGTATACGTCATACCGTTTGAGAAAAGCTCATTGCGTTGGAAGGTAGATAGTAGTAGGAAGAGAGTGCATTCTAGCCCCCATATGTAAACAAAGCATCGTCTGAGCAGCTCCCAAACTTACACCAAAATACTTTTAGATAATGGTTAAACGCGCTGTCTCTCTCTGAGTAGATTGTAGGTAAAGAAGTTTGCTTACACTTTTGGGTTGTTGTAAAATTTCTGGATATAAAATGTTCGAACAATCACGAGATTATTCATTGTATCATGTTGACCAAGACCAAACGGTCGATTTTGGAAAAGCTCTATTTCAATAAGACATTTGGTTTTTCCCCACCAAGGAAGCTTTGGTTAAGAGCTCGGACTATCGATCCTTCTATTACTCTGAAAGAAACCACAAAGTTTCTCTCTACCATACCATCTTACGCCCTTCACCGACAAGTGCCCAAGCCGAGGAACTCGATTTGGAACAGATGGATTATGGCAACATATCCCGGACAGACTGTGGCAGTCGACATTTGGTTCCTAGGACGGGGAACAAAATCAATTTATCCTAACGCCCTTGTCGCGGTGGACACTCTGTCAAAATTCGCTGCAGTTGCCCCAGTCAAGATCCTCAAGTCAAGAAACGTCGCCAACACAATGAAGAAAATCATCGACAATTACCCATTTCGCATAAACTCTGTCTATGCCGACAAGGGTTCAGAGTTTATCGGCAAGCCGTTCAGAGACACCATGAAAGACAACGATATCGAAGTGTATTATGTATCCGGAGACAATCCTTCAAAAACTTCATTGGCGGAATCACTGATCAGAACACTCAGACTAATAATGGGAAGAATCATTACATCCAAGACTGAGACCGATGGTTGGAAAGCTGTTGAACAAGCGGTGACCATCTACAATAATTCCCCTCACTCTGGAATTGGAAACAGAACTCCAGCCAGTGTGACAGAAGAAAACTCTGGTGATGTGCTAGCGGATGTGACAAAAAGAAGATGGAAGCTTTTGGCTGAAAATGTGAAAAATTTCGCCCCTCCAAAATTCAAACTCGGTGATATGGTTCGAAAGTTGGAATTGAACAAGCAAGGAGCTTTCGATAAAATCAACTTACCTCGTTGGAGCAAAGAACTGTTTACTGTATATAAAGTCATTCCAACTCTTCCTCGCCCCAGTTACCAGCTCGTCAACCCAACAAACGGTTCTGTCCTGCCATCCACTTTCCCTGAGAAATCGCTACAGCTCCACCACAATGTCTGAATTTGATGTCTACCTTACTATGAACAAACTGGAACCCTTCGACCCAACCGATCCTTTGAAAACTGACTGGTTGTATTACCCTTCTCCGTTGTTGTTGTCAAAACTTTCTGAATGTGATAAATGGTTAGCAAAGTGTGATTTCATCACCACTTCATCAAATTTCTCCACAACTAACAAGTTCTCGCTTGGATTTTTCAACACAGCGTCTAACCAACAATTCCTTTACAATTTTGAACCATCTGTCATCGCTTCTGTGGATGAGCTCGCCACAATGGTGAACAATGTGTTCTCCTTGTCGGAAGTGGCTACTATTTGTGGAACGAGAGGCAAAACGTGGACGCTGAATGTGGATAAAGATACAAAGCACTACTACATTGGAAAGTCAACCAACCTGCCAGACAAACAACTTTGGGACAAACTTTACCTCCGGATCAGCAAGGAACTAAGTGATAGACTTGGGTTTGGATTTCGCGAAGTCGGATTGAAATTTTCTACCGTTGCTGTCAAAAATGTGATCGCACCTCACGACCCGAAATCACCACTGGAACATTCTAGACGCTTGTATCTGACAGCCGATTTTGTCAATCCCAGTGTATTCAACGATAGTCAAGCCAATGTGATAGCATCTTTCAACTTTCCTTACCACTGGAATGGAACAGCTGAGTACAACTTTACCGATTCGGTTGAAATCGATCGATCATCCAATGAAAACTGGATCTCGGTCCTTAACCCTATGGCGGCAGTATGGCGCATTCAACTCATTAATGATGATTTAGAATCGCTGTTGGCTGTAAAACCACATGTGACTTACATAAAATTTCGTTTTAAGCCTCACCCAATTTGTTAAATAAACCGTGTTTTGCTGTAAAAGCTCATTGTTCATTTTGTGCGGGTCATGATCGGTTGTTATGTCTGGAGTGGTTGGTGCTGTCTCTGAGCGAAATACAACTGCTAAAATTCACCCCGTTATCGGTCCGGCTGCTCATAAGCTAGAGAAAGAAATCGATCTCGATCAGGAGATTTTCAAGTCCGAAGTTGTCGCTTCCAAACCACCATCCAAAAAGGCTTGCAAACGACTGCCCACCAAGCAAAAAGGTGGTGGTAAGAAGAAGAAGAAAACAGTTAAGAAGAAAGTTCAATACGTCAGGATTCCAGTAAAATATCTCAAGAAATAACGATGGAAGAGTATATTCCTCGTGAAGTGGAGCTGTTTCAAAATTTGCCTATCAACAAATCCTACCTCACTGAAATAGAAGATGTTGTGCTGCCTACGAGAGCCGATGAACGAGATGGTCAAATCACCTTCAATATTCCCACAAGAGACTTGTTCACTAAAAACAAGTTCCTGTTCCAATGTATGTTCGGTGTACGAAAATTGGAAGGTGGAAGAGAAACGGCTGTTGAAAATGAGATGAAAATTGCACCAGTACCGCTGGCAGGATTGCTGTCATTTAAAGCGATTACATTGAACATTAATGGACAAACTGTGGAGCGGTACAACGATAGTTTCGGCTACAAGGCGTGGTTCAAGTATCTCGCTGGCTACACCAAGGACCAACTGGAGTCTGAAAAAGATGAGACTCTGTTCTACCCTGACGATCCTGGACAAATGGCGCTGAGTGACACCGCAATGACAGATGCATGGAAGGAAAGAAGATCAAAAGTGCTCGGAGGAGATCTAGCTCTTCAGTATCTTCTACCATTCGATGTGACGGCTTGTAACAAACTATACCCACCGAACACTGAAATTGGTGTGACCATGCACTACAAGAACCCCGCTTGGATCCTTCAGACAGAAGGAATCGCGAATTCTCCTGGAGTAATCAAGATCACCAACCCAAAATTGGTGCTTTGGAGGTATATGCTGAACAAGGACAAGATCGCTGAGCTGACTGGATGTCTATCAATCGATCGTCCGATAAAATTCCAGCATCCTGGTTTTGAAATGTATGGACCCTACCAGTTCAAAAGGGATACCACTATTATTACTCAACGAATACGCTATGGCAGGAGACCCAACTATGTCTATGTCTTCTTTGTGAATGCATTGGCTGCGAGCGGATTCTACATCAGGAACGGTCTGAACATTGAAAACCTCACAATCGTCGAGTCCAAAGTTATGTTTGGCTCTCAGACTTCACCAGTGGAAGGATTGAAAACCAACTTCGACCCGTTGCTAAGCGGAGGATCGGTGGATGTGAGAGATGCATTGAGAACCTTGAAAAGAAGCTTTGGACTCGAAAATACTGGCCAATCATCTATCATAGATATGCACCACTTTTATCATGGATATACATTTCTGGCTTACAAGTTTTCACCTCTCATCTACTCTACCGACTTTCAACAACAAGAAATCGAGGGGAACAACGATTTGATCGTAAATGTGAAGATGGGAAAAGGATTAGATGATAATTTTTACATGTATTGTCTAGTAGTGGATGACCGTGAACTGTTGCTGTACCCTAATTCCACCGCCGACCTGAAATAGGATGTATGATTATCAGCTAGCAAAAATTTGTGGTGAACTGGATAAAGTCATAAAACCATTCTTTCGTGGTCTATACAATCCCGATATGTTGGTCGATGCGATCGAAATGGTTGATCCGAATAGAAAAAACTTTTTGATTTTCAATACAGACGTTTCTGAATGCGCTCACTGGGTTGCCGCGTTCACAGACTTGGAGAACGAAAGCTATTTTATCGATTCGCTGGCTCGCACTCCTAGTCACTACAGCTTGGAAAAATTCTTTGAACAAACGACTGGAGGCGACTTTCACCTATTACCGAGACATCTACAAAGCTCATCGGTCTGCGGTATCTACATATGTGGTGTTCTTCGGCCACTTTCTGTGCGCCGGCCTACCCATGTCTAGCATTATGAAGAAGCTGAAAGACAAAAATGATCAACACGTGATCGAGTGGTTTAAGAAAAACTATCCTATAAAATTGTATTGAAAACTGATTTAGCTCATTGTATCATCATGTGCGACCCAATATATCTCAAGTATCCGAGTTCTGTATTGGTTTGTGGACCCAGTGGGTCTGGTAAAACTACTCTCTGTTTTAAAGCTACATCCAACTGGTCCAAACACATCTGCCCAGAACGCCCCCTGCTCAAGAAAGTCATTATTTTCTATGACTCCTGGCAACCGTTGTATAAAGAACTGCAAAATAGTGTAGACTGCGAATTTATTAATGAAACCCCACAAGAGCGCCATCTCGACGATATCCAGCCTCCATCAACTTGCGAAGAAGCTGTGGTTGTAATCGTGGATGACCTACAATCCAAAGTCGGTGAAAAGAATAACTCGATTACGAAACTGTTCACTGTATTCAGCCATCACAACAATGTTCAAGTGTGGTTGTTGGGCCAAGATCTACAGATCGGTGGTGATAATATGCGAACGATCAGAAAGAATGCAACCTACATTTTCCTTATGCCAGCTATAATGAATGGAAATGCCCTTCATACAATTCAACAATCCTGCTTCTACACAGACAAGCACTTTCTCATCAAAACCGCCGACCACGTATTTCGCAGACGCAATGCCGACTACATTCTGATAGACAACAGCCCCCAGGCCATTCGCTGCAACAAATTTCGCCTACGCTGTGGTTTATTCGAAGACGAAACGCCATTGGCCTATAATCCAGACGCTACCAATGGGTTCGAGGAGTATCTCATCAAAAGACCGGCGAAAGATGAATTCCAACACATAATCGATGGACTACCGGTCTGGTCGAGAGGCGATGCTAGAAACGTACTCAACTACCCACTATGTGGAGATAAATTTGCCTACGATGTAGAAACTGGAGAAATTTTCAAGTCTGATAATGTGGCTCGATACAGAATCAAAGGATCGAATTTACACGATTTGCTGTACTGTATATGTAGCAATACTAATCAAGTAGCCTTAGGAATGCACGATTTTCTATGTATGCTGTATGAAACACCTATGCCTAGTGAGTGTATAGTCAACTTAAATTTGCGAAATCAGTTTACAAAACCCCCCTTATCCCCCTTTCCTCTGGCGAGCGTATAAGGTCAGCCTGAGGGCTGACCTATTCGCTCGCTCCCCGAGCAAAAAAAACTTTTTGGGAGGGGGAGGGGGGAGCGCGATTGTTGTTGTGAAATAAATTTATTCATCATGTTTACGTTTCGCATCCAACAGTTTCACTCTTTCGGCATCCGCTTCTACAGCCACTTGGTGCTCCTTTATAATCTTTTGAAATTGACGCTTCAGCTCTAGGGTTGCTTGAAGATTGAGCGCGATCGGACTTTGAGAAGTATACGTTGGCTCCAGTCTTTCTCGGCCATCCGGGCCCACAACTTTCTTGAATGGGCGTAGTTGTAGGAATGAGCTCTGCTTGACTCCGCTATGCCACCAACGGGCCCCCAGCACCGATGACGCTCCCCAATCGGCCAACGGCACTACATTACTGTAGTCTCCGGCATCGCGACGTCCTACTCTCGCACGCTTCTCCTTAACAGCCTGCTGACTCTTAGCCAGCTCTATAAGACCTTCCTCCAGCTGATCCGACATACCGACTGACTGGCTACCGATTTTCATCTCTTTTATTCCAATGACTCATCAAGTGGTACAGAGTACACATAATCTGGTGATAACAAATAGCGTTTTATATAGAAAGGTTGTAAACCTATGCGTCTAGCAACTATAGAGTAGATAGCTGTATCATTGCGCCTAGTGCGAAATCCTCTGTTTATGGCTTCTACCGGCTGGCCTTCTTTTAATGCTTCCCTAAATTTTTCGAATCGTAAAATATCTTGGTTGGTTTTCTTCGACACTCCTTTGGCCGCATGTTTGATAGTTTTTCCAGTTTCGTCCGCCATAATGTAACACTTTGCAGACAGCCCGATAAACGCCTTGGCTCGATTTTCAACTTTGAAAAGTCCGGGCGTTCGCTTTGTGTAGGCTTCGGCTTGAGGGGTCCGATCATCGACGATGAAACTGTACTTTTCGGCCGAGTATTCTGCCTTGAGATGTGGCAGCACCAAGTCTTCGGGATTTTCGCTAGACCAGCTGACGATGATACTGTCCGTGTCCGATCCGCAGATGGCGAGTTTGGTGTGGTCAAAGTATTTGAGCAGGTAGCTGTGCACAAATTTGAGAAGGTTCAGTTTGGCAGCTCCGAATACAGCCACTGCTATTTGAAGAGGTAGGTCGAATTTGATTATTTTTGGTCTCAGCTGAACTTCCGCGTAGTCCGTAGCTAGCTCCAGGTGGCTTCTGTAGGTTGGGCCATTTAACAGAGTTTTGAATTTGTCCAGGCTGACGATTTTGTGCTCACTCCTCTTCTCTGGGTTGTAGGCGAATTTGCCCCAGGCGCTAGCTCCCATATGTTTGGCCATATTCGTTTTGATGGGATTTTTAGTCTTGTCCCCTTCTCTGCGCATATCAGCAGTCTGCCTTTCATACTCTTTGAATGGGAAATGTCCTCCTTGAAATTGAATAATCTTGTGGACCTTCTTTATAACGACTCCTATTCCACAAATGTAGCGCAGCAGTGGGGTGTAAACGAGCACTTCCTTGCCAGTCATGCATGCTACCAGGTTACGTCTGGGCTTGACGAATGGGGTTCCATTCGCTTCCGCCTGCTCGAGAAGAGGTGGCGGGACCATTTTTGGGTTGATGTCCATATGTCTGAATCAGGGTTGTATATTTTTCCGAAAAAAACCTCGGCCTGTTTTTTTCCAGTTTTTTTCCGGTTTTTTTCCGGTTTTTTTCCTAAATCGCGGAAAAAAACTCCAGTTCAAGTTCTCGATATGCTAGCCTGGTTTTATGATTCTAAGGCTTTCTATCGCCTTCCTCAGTCTTGTTAGACCAGAAATACACGTGTTACATTGATATAAATCACGAAACAGGCATGAAACAGTGCCTGACAGGTTCCATAAATAACG